>JASCZW010003403.1:0-32588 GCA_034211315.2 Aedes japonicus | reverse complement strand
TACTAACTCACGCAGGGTTTCTTTGCATGGCAACGCAACACGAAAAACATTCCACAAATTGACTGTTTCCGACATTCAGACACTGCACTATTTTGATAACACGCTTCGGACTCGGGTCATTGCGGATGCGTCGCCTGTAGGCCTTGGCACCCGAGTGCGCATCCAGTTCGAAAACGATCGTGATGAATCAATCCCTCAACATATAATTTGCGCCGGCAAAGTCTCTATTATTGGAAAGAAGGTGCTAAACCGAAAAAGAAGCGCTTGCTTTGGTTTGGGCGGTAGAAAGATTTTTGACTTATCTGTTAGGAAGAAAAATTCGAACTGGAGACAGACTTCGCATGACCTCCGGAAATAATATTCGCGCCTAGTTCCCGACCCTGCGCACGTATCGAAGGATGGGGTACTACGATTCCTGATACTTTCAAATTCGATGTGGGCGATATCGCAAAGGTGCCGGAAATACTAGCAGATCCATTTTCTCGACTCGCTGCTGGACGTGTCACACAGGACTTTCGACAGGGACAGCAAATTTCTCGTTTGGGCCATTATGGAATCTGCTGCAATCGACGCTTCTGAGCTCGAGAGAGCTTCCACAGAAGGACCACGGGCTTTCCATCGTTCGGCAATGAATGTGTTAGGAACCAGGACACTGGAATAGGAATGGCAGTAAGCCATATGAAACATTCCAACGCGAGGCTAGTCGGGTTTGTCGGAGGTACTGGTTCGTGGATCGAAATTCGTTGTGCCCAAATCTACCGAGAAGCAGAATCGTGATTCTGGCCCACGAAGGTCACCCGGGCAGAGACAGTAATGGAGACGTCGGTTGCGTGATCGTGTCTGGTGGCCTGGTATGGACACGTGATATTGGTGCACATGTTTACTACATGTGAGGGATGTGGATCCGGTGGGTCTTCCTGGCAAGCCAGAACCAATGAATCACAGAGAGTTACCGGCCAAACCTTGATCGATCACCGTCACACTGATTTTTGGGCCCACTTCCTACCGGAGAGTACTTACTCGTCGTGATCGACTATTATAGTCGGTACTCCAGAAATCTGAGATGATGAAACATATAACCGCGGAGGAAACAATTGCACGATTTTGTCATACAAACTTTACGCGACTTGGTTTCTCCTGTTACCGCTTACGTTGGATAATGCCAGACAATTTGTCAGTGCTACGTTCGAAAACTATTGCTCAAGCCATGGAATTCACTTGGATTGCTCTACCCCTCTACTGGCCACAGAGAAATGGGTTAGTTAGGAGCGACAAAATCGTTCACTATTGAAACGTCTCCAAACCAGCCATGCATTGGGTCGTGACTGCGAATCAGATTTGCAGGAGTATTTGCTGATGTATACACATCATACCACACCTCAATAACAGGCGGAACTCCAACAGAGCTCGTTACGGTCGAACAGCCAGATCAAAAGATACCATCGTTGATGTATGCTGAAAGCCTGCTCCTTCAAGAGATGAAACAGTGGAAAGAGATCATTCGTTGAAAAGGAGAGGAAAAGAGAGGAAGACGAAAAACGTCAAGCTAAACGCTCAGACTTGCAAGTAGGAGACGTCGTGTTGATGAAGAATTTGTTACCGGGAAATAAACTCACTACTACGTTCAATCCCAGTGAATATGTAGTAACTGACAAGCAAGGGTCCCGAGTAACTGTTAAAGGCAAGGAGTCTAAGAAAATGTTCCGTCGAAACGTAGCTCATCTGAAAGCGGATTGCCAGCCAGCAGGAAGACACCAACGGATGTGACGAGGTAAAAGCCTCGTGTACGCGACAGGAAGTGCAGAACCAGAACCGTCCCCACCGATATTGCACACCGATGAAAGTGAACTGACATCTTCGCTACATTCTAGGACTCGACGAGAAGTAAAGCTGCCATCAAAGTTCAAAGATTATCAATGCTAATTAGATTTCCCATCTGTCGTAACTTTTCCGCAACATTTTTCCGGCAAATTTCCTTGCTGCTGATGTTCTACGTGTTCATTCGCTAACGTTGCACTACACCATCTATGAGAAAAAACGAGATGTGGTGCCCTCCCACTACTCGTACAACATACTCATCCCAACAACTATGGTTTGACGTATCAGGCCGATACCCGAGCGAGAGAGAGAAACGGTAAGGCGAGCGAAGTTAGATATACTGAAGCGTGTGTTTGATTAAAGTTGTCCTTAAATAACATGTTGATTTTATTAGTCTAAAATATCCCGAGAACCCTATGATACACATGAGAACTATGTCGTATGAAAGGCGATGACCGATTATTTACTATTGTTTCTTCTTAATTACTAATTTTAATTTTTGCATTTCATTACTTCATCTTTCATTCAATATATTAAAAAAATAAACACCTGCTAGCAATCAACTGATTTTATATATTTTAATTTATTTCAAATGACTGTATTTGTTTCCTGATAAAAGAATCAATTAGGAACACATACATAAAATAACATTTTCCTTCAAAATTTATCGCTCTGACACTAAACCTACATTAATAATGAATGATTCGTGTAACTGTTAAAATCTTAACGCATCACCTCTGACACGCTTCTACGTTTTGATTTTTTAGCCTTTAATGCGCTAATACTAACGGTTGTCCGTATTACAGGAATCCACTAAATTGCCTAAAAGATGGTCCACTCACCACAATTCCTCAGTTGCCTCTCAGAGTAAAAGAGAGACTTTGGTTGAGAAATTGGATAAATGTTCTATCCAATTTCTCAATCAAATTCTAATCATTAAACTCTTGACGTAATAAATGCACGGCATCATACCTATAGTAAACTCATCTTGTTTCTAAACTTAATGCTTTTTGCAACTAGATTATTACCAAACTCTCTACTCTACTTGAAATTCCACAGTTAATAAATGAAAGCCTTCGATGACAATATCAATACATGAATCTGCATATTGCAGCAATGAATTTGAAGGCGTTGTTTTCAACTGCTTGAAGTAGGCGATTCAATTCAATTGAGTGTAAGTATGCTTCTCAATTGAATATGAAGTCTTCGTGGTTCAATTGAATATGTTTACTAGGTTCAAATGAAGTTACTATGGTGCGATGATAATGAAAGGTTGTCTTTCTCAATTTCATCGATTCTTATTCAATTTAGATAGAGTTTTTACCGAACTGATCCTCATAGTTGCATGCTGGAGGTTCTGAAACTGGTCGCAAAGAGAGCAAGGACAAACTTCTACACATTCTCCATTCGCAAGGCCATGAGCTGGGTGATTGTCTTCACAGCAGTGTTTGGAAATCTATCATGATACTGCTGAACCATCAGGTGTCAGCCTACTGATAGTTTAACGAACATATTTTCAAAATGATACAAAGGATCAGCTACCACTGCCGAATAAGAGTATTCAGTTCTGTAACAACGAATGAATAAAGGAAAACGGAGAACAAAAGCTACACAATAAACAGAAGATCCGATCCGACCATAGCACCGAAAAGCACGAGGAATGATTGTGTCAGTGCTTTTACGGCTTTTTCTCCGAACGTTGTCCAATAGTCGATTCCCACATAGCTAAACGGACGTAGTCGTGGAGTGAGACGCTGCACAGGTAGAGGTGCCATTCTGGGCACTGCTGGTTGGCACTTTTTTAATCTGCACTGCGGTTCTTCGTCACCTTCAGTACTGCTGCCCGAATATTCTGAATGTAGAAGCGCTGTCTTAGTTCGTTTACCACTGTCTCACGATTTACATAGCCGAACTTTACATGGTAGTGAAGAAGTAACAGCCCATCGGAAGTAAAATCGGGAACCGCTGCTCGAAAGCGATGAAATCAAATCTGCATGGGCCGACTGCCCTTCCATCCGGATTACTCCAAATTCATCCAAAAAAGGGGACAATCTGTACAGTGGATTGGATCGTTCAATATTATGCCATCTTGCCTGTGGTAGCTCACGGTTCTTCAGCAACGTTTTAAGACCATCTGCAAATTCTTCTTGCTGTGCAACTTTCCATAGATAGTTCTCCGCTTGCCGATGTTCTTCGAACTTCAGGGGAGTCTTGATTGCCGACAACGAAGTTTTCAGCGACTTCTCCAACGCGGGTGTGACCAGAACCGTTTCGATTGGCAACTTCTTTACTTCTCTGCGGCAGTTTGAGGTGAACCGGAACACGCAACCCCCGCATCTCACCAACATGTTCCAGCGCGAAAAACGAGAGCGCGAAAAATGCTTAGGGAAGGAGTCTTCGTGGAACAAATGATACGCCCTAAGCTCTTCTTCCACATTTGATGGAGGCAGTTTTCGCTGAGTCCATTCTTCTTCGGGGCGGTACGGAAATTCCGGACCATTTACCCACTTTCCGCCGGTTTCCAATGGTGGCCCGTTGGTTCCCTACTTGGTCAGCTGTGTTGTTCTTCGTAGGAACCCAGCGCCATTCAATTGTATTGGGGTCACCTTTGATTTAGCGGAAATCAGTGCCACACTCGGTTGTCCATTCACCAGAATCCGGAGGTATGCAACACAACCGTAGGCATCCTCGCTGGCGTCCGCAAATATGTGAAGCTCGATGTTTTTATAGTCAGCTGGCGTAACACCGGGGAAGCAGCATCGGAGGATTTCCATGTCCTGAACTCGTGGGAGTACATCAATCCATTTAAACCATTTCTGCGCCGAATTTTCATCAATGATCTCGTCCCATGGTCAGCAATTCCTCCAAAGGTCCTGGATGATTAATTTCCCGAACACGGTAAACAATGCCCACAACCCAAGAAGGTCGAAGAAGCTCATAACAATGCTCAACAGGATTCGGTTCGTTGGCAGCTTTCCATCCGTCAAAAACGACTGTAGATCAACATGCAGTACGATGGCAAATACAAAAGCATCATTTGTCGTGTTCCATGAGATCCCCAAAACTCTTTCCATACCGCTAGTCTTGTCACAATTAAAAGGGATCATTTGATCACCAGCTTGCTAGCCGAAATGCTGTAGAAACTCTGGGCTATTCAAACCCCATTTTCGAAGCTTGAACCCTGCCTTGGAATGGATAAATGCAATCTCCCTTACCCACTTGATGGCCTCACCTACCGTGAATGTTGAGTCTAAATAATCGTCGACATAATGTTTGTCGACGATTGCCTCAACAGCATCAGGATACCGGTCAGCAAACTCCTTCGCGTTTCGGTTCTTTATGTACTGGGCAGAACACGGAGAGCAGGTTGATCCAAAGGTACCAACACCAATAACATAGATAACTGGAGGGCCTGATGTGTTCGGTCGAAACCGGAACATCTGCGCAGACTTACCACTCGACCGTATTTTGAACTGGTGGTACATTTCTACAACATCACCGCCGAAAGCAATTGGTCGTTCACGGAAGGGGCACAATACTGATGGAAGACTGGAGAGAAGATCGGGACCCTTCAACAATTCGGAATTGAGCGACGTTCCTTGGACGGATGTCACTGCGTCCCATACCAACCGGATCTTTCACGGTTTTTTTGGGATTCAGTACTACATTTAGAGGGAGATACCAAATCTTACCTGGTTCAGCTTCCGTTAATTCCTTAGGCGTTGCGACGTGAGCGTAACCTTTACGTTGATACTCGGCAATCTGCTTCTCCACGTTCTGCTGCAACTCCGGATTTTTTGACAACTTTTTCTCCAGGGGTTTCATACGTTTCAACGCCATCGGAAAGCTGTCTGGTAGTTGTGGATTGTTACGTGAGTTCCACGCAATCCACGCAATCAGCCACTGGTAGGCCATAAAGGTGCTTGTACCGGCCTGCGAATTATGCAAATCGAATCTTTTGCTCCGGTAATTGCAGCTGTTGCACAGTGTGGACGTTACGTAGAAGGAATTGGCTTTCACTCTTTTGCTGTCCGAATGACTGATTCAACGGCTGATCGAAACCTATGTGCGTGTTCAAGAAACCATCGTGTTCTTTAGCTTTCGGTTTCTTTTCCTTCCGGTCCCGGTTAAGGCGATGTTCCATTTGAGGATCAACATAGAGTGTGGCCTTGGTAACTTCTGAGACAACTACTGAAAGAAAATTCGAAAATGTGCTCAAATTTACTGCAGCGTACTGACGTTTGTTCCTGACCCATTCCAATTTTGTGCTGGGAGGTAATTTCTCAACTAACTCGGCGATGAGCGGTTACGGGGGTTTGCGAGATGATCCATCATTTCAGATGCCACCAAAAGATCGAACAGTTGTTGAACGACCATGCCATAGTTGATAAGCGTTGACAAGCGATCAATACGCGGTGGTTCCACTTTTCTCGCTTTCTGCATCAAAGAATGTAAAAGTTGTTCTGGCCTACCATAAAGAAGTCGAAGTGTGTCGATCACACTAGGAACCGATTCAGGAAGAAACAATCTGCTTATGACCGCCTCCAACAATTGGCCCTTGATGCTCTTCTGCAGTCTTCTTAAATTTTCAAGGTTCGAGTAATTGCACGCATTGTTCCCGTTGTTAAAGCTGCATATAAATAAAGGCCACTCTTCTGGTCGACACGTAAATACTGGCAATTTGTCAAACTTGCCTTTTCTCGCGGCAATCCGAGATCTCGTTTAGCTCTGGTTCTGCAAACTACACTAATTGATTCGCGTTCATGCCGGATACTACTGGAATTGTTAGATTTGGAACCGGAGAAGGAACTGTACATTGCGCTGGTATTGGTACCGGTGAAATCGGATTAGGATATGGCGGTCGACGTGGATAAGCCAAAGGATTAGGTGCTGGATTTGATTCTTGCATCGGAGCTGGCATGGGTACCGATGGAATTGGAAATGCAGGTGGCAGTGGAGTCAGACTTGGCGTTGATACCGGTGTTGCCAGAATCGAAACTGGAATCGGAAAAGGAACATGTTGAACAGTTTGAGGTACTGGTAGAGGCGGCAATGTATTTTTGTTCATATTAGTAACAAGCAGCAACGGGTTCCTAATCGGTGTATTTTCCTCCGAAACCTTTTCAAGAAACGACTGTTGATTGTGGACATCACCGAGCTTCGAGGTAGATTTTGGTGTAGAAAATTTTGGATAAGCGTTCCAATTGTTCGCATTTTGCTCGTTCGGTAATTTCATCTTCTCCCTTTCCAATGTTTCCATACACACAAAAAATAACCATACACGGGTAAAAATCCACACATATTTATTGGCAATAATCCATGTAAAATTCCACATAATATTTATTTGTTCACACTTAAACAGAACTCTCTTAGATACACATATGAAGTTAATGTGGCAAATGAAAGTATGTGTGGCCTCACATAGTGGTTATGTGTACACATAGGAAGTATGTGTGGTTACAAATAGATTTCATTTTTTGATCAAATTGCAAAAAATCATGTGTGGGACACATAGATATTATCATTGCTTTTTTTTTTTATCAATGTTGCTAAAATTGAATAGTTGCATTGGTTCTTTTTCGTAGAAAGCGGTTGGCTTTCAAAACAAAAACCATCAAACCGTCAATTCAAAAAATGTCTGCTCTGTACATTTAAAAGTTGAAATTTTCAGAATGAATTGTAGAACTGTCAAATCAAAACTGTGGCATTGTTGAAAAAGAATGTAAATTATTTTTATTCCAAAATGAACTTTCGTCCAGAAAGTTAAGTGTAATTAAATTAAAAATGTGCTTTTTGGATTGAAATTAAAAATTCGTCACACGTCCAAGAAACGTTCGTAATCTCTTCAGTCACTGCCACACAATGAAAATGAAACCACCTCTTGCACTTTTCGCAGAAAACCATATGGCTATCTGCATGATTTGGTTGCTCGCAAAGTGCACAGTCATACCAACAATCAATATGCAACTAGCGATTTGAAAGTGGTTCACTGTTGTAGAGCCCCTTGGTCCGGAATACACCTTGAAGCCAGCACCTTGCTGTACATATTTGCGCCTTTGTTTTGATTTGCTGTGTTATTTTGACAGAATATTTGAGAGAGTGTTTGTGTGAGTTCATTATTAGGGGCATATTATTAAGCTTGGGACCGACGAGCTAGTACTGACTGAGCCAAGAAAAAAATCGTATTTGTTTGGGACCTACTGGTCTTAGAGTTAGCTTGTGCTTGAACTGCACTGGCCATTTACAGTTTCCAAGGGAATTAACACATCGGTCAATAAGTCCCGGGCCTAAGTAGGAAAACAACATTTTTATGCCAAAATTCATTTTTATTCATCATTATAATCTCCTTTTAGAGGGATACAATCAATCCAACTAACGTAACTCTCACCAACACACCCTCAAGTAATGTGTCAAAATAACATAGCGAATCAAAACAACAAGAAAGATACTAGTACCGAAAGGTACAGAAAAGCGCAAAAATATTGCAAGGTGCAGACTGCAAGGTGCAATTCGGTCCTAGGGGTTCTACAACAGTGAACCAATTTCAAATCGCTAGTTGCATATTGATTGTTGATATTATACAGCTTTCAGACAATTCTAGAACTTCTTGGCAGTTACGTGAAGTGGTCAGAGTTTATATGATCTTCTAGAAACTGAACGAACTCTTTGAAAATATTTTCGGAATTACTATGAACTTCGGAACAGAATTACTAAAAACATGACGAAAATTCATCAAACTTCACGGAAATTTCAAGACAATCATTGCTCGGTCTCTTTTGAGAAGAGAAGTGGTGGAACTTCAGAGAAGTCTGGTTTTAACGTTTCTTGAAACTTGTTTGAACTTCCAAAAAGTTTGCTGATCACACATGAAATATTACAAAAACAACTTTCTTGAAATAACCGGGACTTTGGGAAACAGATTAAGCTTCCCAAAATTTATTTGGACTTTTAGTTGGTACGTTTTTTAATGATAAAAAGCAGAATATAACAAATTTTTGATAACTTACGAGAACTTGAAATAAATCTGGGAAGTTGGTCGATTTGCAAATTTTTTAATAAGTTAGTGTTGATGAAAAATTATAGAGTAGTAAGAAGTTCAAGTTCTTCTTAATCTTAAGTACCTTGAGCTTTAGGGATGTTCCCTGAACTATTGGAAAGTTTCTCGAGCTTCTGGGAAGATTCCTGAACTTCTAGGAAGCTCTATTAACTTATGAAAAAAATCCTTGGAATGTTTCCTAAACTTTTGTGCTCCAACAACGTTTTGAAAATGCTCTAAAAAGTTTCCTGAATTTCTGGGACGTTTTCTGAATTATGAATTTTTAGTGTTTACAGACGCGATTCTTTCCGTTTCGATTCTTGTTTTTCCGCTGTAAAATTACAAATCAGCATTATCTAATATCCTTTAGATTAAATGCATGCATTAACATACTCACGTTCAAAGAGCATTAACATACTCACGAAAGAGCAAGTATTCCTAATCATCTGCTAACTGCCAACGGAGCACTACTGGCAGTAACAATTATTTAGTCAAACCAATCCATGGCAAAATTGTGAAAAATCAGCGGCCTCTGAAATCAATGTTTTTTGATGATGGCAAATTGATAGAATGACAGCTGTTGGTGGGTTTAACAACAAGAAATACAACACCGGTGCGGGGAAGGCAAAGTGGGCTGTTTTAGCTGGTTCTATTCAAGTTTTGCTAATGCAAATCAAGTATAAAGTTGTTCCAACAATAGACCACCGCTTGTTGGAAATTGCGAAACAAATCCCGTCAAGCTGGTGTCGAAATTGAAACAATCTGGTTCACATACACGGAGAAAAACAAATATACTAAAAAGTATAAATTATATGTAATGTTAAATGCTGAATTAGATACACAATCTTAAAAGCGGAACAGTACCGCTAATTGCAGTCTCCACAAGCTCTGCTTTCTGATACTTCCCATCGCTTCTTTCGAGTCTCTACCGAGTCTCTGCCATGATCATTTTTACTTTCTTCTTGTAGATGATAGAGCTTTCACTTATTTATTTCCTAAACAAAATATATATTTTTTTCATACAAAAAAAAACACGCTTATATTACACGATGAATGTCTTAATTGTCATTCAATCGCATAATGATTGTACGAAAATATACCGAGAAGGAACAAAATACAAATAAGGGAAGGTCCATTAATTATGTCACGCAGTAAGGGGGGATGATGGGGGGGCGGGGGGTTGGTGGTAAAACGTGACGATCCATACAAAAAAATGATGGTCCATACAAAAGATGTGACAAGCGGGGGGAGGGGGTTATAAAAAGTCACTTTTTTCGTGACGTAATTAATGCCCTAAGTCAAATTGAAAGGGCAGGTGACAGTGTCAATGATCGTCAGTGAAAGGGCATACTGAGCCTGCTTCAACTCGAGTATCGAAAGCCTTCACATTGAAATGGGTGGGAGACTATAGACTTTCAAGTAATAGACCGGCCAACGTGAGTCGATGTATCCAAAACAACTGTCAAATCGTATGGAAATGTTCGTTTTGGATACAACATGGCGGCACGTTGTCCGGTCTATTACTTGAGTGTCTATAGGAGAGCCGTGTTGTTCGTTTTAACTGTCTTTTCTTTTTTGATATTCGTTTCAAGCAGCACGGCCACTGCCGCGTTGTCGGAATAATGCGATGTTCATTTTAGAGTGAACTGAATGGCCCTGATCACGAATAGGGATTTCTCGCGACAAGCAAAGGTTTGTAAACAATCTTGGAAGTGATGCCAGAACTAATAATGGATCTCTCTTTGCCGTTGTTGAAGGGTGTTTTAGTGTTTCGATGAGTGTTTTTGAGGGTGTTAGCACAAGGTGATCGAGCGACTGACCTTTTGAACTCAGTGCAGTTTGTGTTCACCATCAATTGAGCTCAAATCCGTTGGGAGAAATGTTTGGACCAGATTTGGAATCAATTGAGTGTGGTAGAACTGATTTGAAACTTTGAATCACTCTAATATAAATGGATTGGCGGCAGGCAGGATTCATTACAGAGAGAAAACAAAAACAGCAGCCCATATGATAATGCCAGTTCTCGGTTTTTGCTTAATATTTAAATCGTTGGCTTTTGGCTCAGAACCATTACGTGCGAATTCCATTTAACCGAGCGCCAGAAACTGTGGATAGCTCTCTGCGTAGGAGAAAATACTACTTCCCTTTCACACGCGCTGTTTCCACCACCGTGAACGATTGTGTGTATTTTATTATTTTTTGAAAACGTTATTTTCCGTTGTTTTCGCAATTTTACGCTAATGGTCTGTCGAGTGGAGCGCCTTCGTACGGCATGCAGTGGAAAATATTGCGCCGCTTGGCTGTCATCTGCCTAGCGAACGATTACCGACCACTTGCTGCCGGTAGTCAACACCTTTCCACCCCATTGCATTGCCAGAGCCGTTTGTTGCTAATTTTTCTTTTTTGTTTCGTTGATGATTTGATTTCCATTCTCAGCCTTGTGTAAATTTATCCCAACTCTAGCTGCGAGGATGCGTGAAATCTGCTGAATAATTTATAGCGACGACGATTGCAATTGTGAAAATTGCTCTCGAATTCAGATGGGTTGTTCAGAAACAACCATGCGCCTCCAGTGAACCAGACGAAATAACTCAGTGGCTGTATCGTTCATCACTTTTGCCATTTGCCTAATAATTTACAAACTGACTGTGCATTCTGGTCTGTATCTCCAATTGATTGACCGCCGGAGATTCTTATGCATTAACAAGCTCAGTCACTCTACTTATAGCCAAGCATCCATCCCACCAAAGCAACTGACCATGGCGGAAAATGCCTTCCGAAAATAGAAGCAAGCTCATTTACCGAAACTGACCTCGGCAAAAACAACGATGTAAATAAGTTTTTCACCCCAAAATCTTCGGAACAACTGGAAGATGAAAAGCCCATGTCACCGTCAACAGAAACGGGATAGAGAGAAGGCAAGGAAGATTAATTACAACCTTCAAATCAAATCAAACAAGCTGCTGCTGCTACTCAGTACTGCTTCCGCTGTTGGTCCTCCGGCGGCGCTGTGATGTGGCAGATGTCGGTCTTCTCGGACTTGGAGCAACGTGTTCCTTGTGCCCTATATATGTTATGTGGTTCGTCGTTGGGAGATTTTTGATCAATTCGGATGGCCAGCAGATGGCGAGCGGAACTGGTGGAGAGGGATGAGTTATGTTGTGCCACGCCGTCCTTGGTCGGTACATGGTTGACCATGAAGAGCTTATTTGGGTCGTCGTCATGGCTAGGATGTCGAGAAAAAACGTGGTTCTCAGGGTGGTGAAGGTAATTGTAGATTGGATATGGTTTGTTTAAATCCTCCATGTCAACTAAAAAAAGCAGCCTTTTTTCAATTTTCATATACTAGGAATTAATGAAAAAAAGTCAATAATTTATAACACATACCTTATAAAATTGTAGAATTTAGTAAAATGATTACAGACAGTTGATCCAGAACCCACTTAGAGTTAAGATGCTTTGTTGCCGTTCATTGCATCTGAAAATAATGAGTCGCAAACATTTTTAAATTCATTTGAGCTTAGTATCTGTATTATCAATTTTAAACTGTTGGTTGTGGTATTGCGAGGTTGATGATTATTCTGGCTTACTATAGACTGTTCCAGAAAGTATAAGCACACTTTCAAAATAACAAAAAAGTCATTTTTGTATTTTTGTTTTATATGATATTTTACTCTCGTTTAAATCAAAATATTTAATCATAGCCAAGATTCTTTTCCTTGAACATGAACCATTAGTTTCTGCACAGTGGTACTTCCCACCATTTTGACCACTTCTAGCCAATCTTTTTTAAATTTTTAGATGTCGTCTGATGGTTTTATGAATTTCCGAAGCTTTGCTTTGGTTAAAGCCCAAAAAGTCTCGATTGGCCGTGCCTCCGGGCAGTTCGGCAAATTCATGTCTTTCGGCAAGAAACATACATTTTGACTTTTGTACCATTCTCAAGGAGAGTCCGCTTACAGTGCACCATTTGTGCACGATACTTTTTCGTTGTTCCGGATGAAGACCGCGCATTTTGATAGGTAACACAAAACTGAGCACTTTTTTAATGCCATGTCATTCAGAAATGTGCAAACAAAAGGACGCAGCCAAAACATGTTGAAATATTTCATTATATTCAAAATGACCGTTAAAATAAGGTGTGCTTATACTTTCTGGAACAGTCGTTAGAACGCGGCTAGGTGTTGTTGACGGAAGATTTTGGATAGTGGCGGTACTTGCGGTCGGAAAAGGCTAGCGACACAGAATGCCGGTGGTTGAAATAAAAGGATTCCATCAATAAAGGTGTTAGGTAGATATTCTCCGAAATGAACGTGTCAACAGACCGGTGAATGGCGCAAACTAGTATGTGCAATTGCAATCGTAAGAAATGGCGCAGTGGCGTCCAGAGGTGGCGACAAAGACGAGCATCGGCTGCCAAAAAACAAGCTGTGGTGAAGTGGTCCTCCCCGCCTCCTTAACTCAGTCCTCCTAAGGCACAGCTACAAAGCAACACCATGCTGGAGGTAGCTGGGTTCGATTCCCGGTCTGGTCTAGGAATTATTCGTTAAGGAAAATTTCTCGACTCCCTGGGCATAGGGTATGATTGTACTTGCCACACAATCATACTAATGCAAAAATGGTACCTGGCATCGAAAGCTCTCAATTAATAACTGTGGAAATGCATTTCGAACACTAAGTTGAGAGCAAGCAATAAGCGAGTTGTGATAGCAATAAGCTTGAAATGCTGAAAGAAGAATAAAGTGGGTCACTCTAGTTCGCAATAACTTTAATTTTATGGAAGCTCTATTCCCAGTTTTTCCTTCAACGCCAGGATTCACGACTAGAAGCCTCATGGAAACCCATTCCCCTTTTTTAACGGAATGAAAAATCTGCAAACAGACTCTTGAAGAACTCAGTGTGGGAGAATGAGGATGCCAACTCCTCGACCCACTAAAAAATCCACCCGTGCCTCTAGCCTTGGTCCCCTTCTGGAACCACCTTTCAGTATTAAGGAGTGTATTGAATATAAGCTATCCACATACATTTGCGTTGTACGCATGTATTTGTGATATTTTTTTATTCTCTGAACACTGCATGCTGTGCGTTTGACTGTCAGCTTTCTTTTGTTTACTTGTTTGTGCGGTTCAAATTCTGCGTTTTCAAAATGTCGCGTATTGAAAAGGAAGTGAAAATTAAGGTTCTGGACACATGGCTAAGTGAGAAGGGTATTACTATGCGAAAATTGGCGAAGCGGTTTGGAATTCATCATGCGAGTGTTAAAACCATCATTAATAAGTTTGGGGAACACTATTCTTTGGATGAGCTACCAGGAAGAGGCAGAAAACCCGGTTCTTCCAACCCAAAACTGGAGCAGAAAGTGGTATCTCTAATCATGAAGAACAAATCAATGTCAATACGTGATTTGGCCAAAAAAGCAGGAACGAGTGTCGGAATGAGCCAGCGTATCAAGAGGCGAAACCACCTGAAGACCTACAAGAAGCAGAAAATCTCGAAACAAAGTGCAGAACAGAGGAAGCGAGCAGCAACAAGGGCCCGGAAATTGTATTCGCGTCTTTTGCAGCGTCCGGATGCATGCGTTTTGATGGACGATGAGACCTATGTAAAGGAGGACTCAAAAACCCTTCGAGGTCCACAATACTTTACTGCCGTCGTTGGGGAGGATGTGAGCGATGCGGAAAGGTTGATTCAAGTGGAGAAATTCGGTCGAAAAGTACTGGCAATCGTGAAGAGGGTCTTCAAGAAGACTGGTAAGGCAGCTGGGAACATGCAGGAGTTCAAAAAAATTTGGGCTCAAGCGTCCAAAAAATGCGATGCAACACTTGTCCGAAACTTGATGAAGAGCATTCGATCCAAAGTTCGAAAATTCGTGAAGGAATAACTTCAATTTCATCCGGTCTTCATTATGTTCAAGTTTAACCTCGTACAATAAAGGATCAATTTTTGGTATGAATAAAATATCGGTTTTCAACATAATTTGAAAGAAAGTTTTTGGATAGCTTATTTTCGATACACTCCTTACTTCGGGGAGGGGGCTGTTGTGCGTTAAGCACCGGCTTATGTCTAACTACATAAAGCCTGTCCACGTTATATCTCGGACACTTTTCTTTCAGTATAGATTTAGAATTATTTCACGGATCGCTGAAATATTTCACTTCTATGACAGCTAAGACTCAATGTTTACCTTCTTGTTACATTCATTAAAATAGCGTCGAATCAAGTAGAAGTGCGCCAACGCATTTTGTAAGAATGGCAGCAAAATCCGAGTTTTGTCGGTACGCGATCTTCCCAAGAAACTGAAACTATCGGAAAGTATCGTGTTTTGTGTTGCAAATCATTTGATCAGCGCTTGACTGTGGATCGGAAGGTTGAAAGTGGAACAAATCGAAACATATACTCCCGACCACTTGACAAGATGGTGGTAGCCATTATTGAGCAAAATCCCAATATTTCTATGCACAATAAGGGTTGCAAAGTTGGGAAGTCAAAATCATACTTACACAATGTGAAGCAGAGGCAAAGACTGAAGGCGTACAAAGTGAAAAAGGTGCCCAATTGTGACGCCAATCAAAACTTAACTGCAAAAGTCGTCCTAAGGAGCTTTACACCAATTTTTTGCAAACATTTTCTTGTATCATAATATACGACGGAACTTTAAACAGCTTCCGGGTCTGTCTTTTACACCGCAATTCAAAGGAACGCCGTTGTCGAGCATTTTTGGACAAAGAAGGTGTCAAATTCCTGAAGAAGTATTTGATTTGGCAAGTCATACGTAGCTGTGGTCGAAAATCTAAAAGTTTCGTCTCTTAAAAAGGATGTGTATGAGAAGGAATGTCTGAAAAACCGGTTGCTACCGTTTATCAAAAGCCACGACTCTCCAGGTTTGTTTTGGCCTCTTGTAACTAAGCGAAATCCGTCCTGGAATGATATACGGTATAAGAGATAAAATACGTGATAAAAACGGCCAATCCACCAAACTATTCAGAACTTCACCCAATAGAGAAGTACTGGGCTCTAGTTAAGCGGAAACTCTTCGAAACTGTGCAGAAAGCAAAAGGTACCGATGATTTTAAGAGAAAATGGAGAATCGTCACGGCGGGCGTATCTGAGGATACCGTACGGAACCTGTTGGCGGGTGTACCACAGAAAGTCCGAGAAACATAAAGAATCGTAATCAACTGTTTCTAATCTAGATATAACTCTATTATTATGAAATGAACAATCGGTTTTGTTGGGTTATGTGTAAATTTATTTTGCTGCTAATATGTTAGTATCCGAAATTTAACGTGGATAGGCTTTAGGACTTTAGTAGTTAGTTGGTCCTTCTGACCTGTTGCTGGTCGTTCCGCCATTCATCCTGGAGCTCTAGGACAAGCTGGGAGGCCGCCGTGTTTACAACGTCCAATGTGCTTGTTCTTGACGCATTCTCTGGACAAGATTATCCGGGGTCGTGTCGCAATCCATCACGAAAATTATGCCGTTTCTTGCGTCGTTGAAGCGAGGAAACACGAAGAACACATCCCAAGTAACATCAAAAACATCTCTTTGGTCAATTATCTCGAAATTATGTTATACAGGAGTATTAAAAATGAAATAAAAAACATCTTTTGTCATTAAAAAACTAGGAAGATGTTATCGCAAAACATTGACCTATCATATCACTCATGTATTTTTCTAGAACATATGACTTTATTTTCGACTCATATATGACCAAAACAGCGCACGTAACCGATTTTTGTATAACATCTTTTAGGTCGTGTAAAAAGTTTTAAATATGCGCTACATAACATGCTTTTGACAAGACAATGTCTTAACTTGGTAGTTTATAGCATCATAAAAACCAATAGGTTATAATCAAGTTAAAACTAAATGCAGAAATTCATGAACACAACAATTCAATCAGCAGATGTAGACACATATCGAATTTGACAGTTATGTTTGTTATGAATACGATGAATACGTTTATGAATTCCCATTACTTTTTATCAATTTTTCATAACGATTAAAAAGCAGACCTAGTCCACTATTTGCAAGATATCTTGTTAAGAAACGGATACAGAATTGGTCTAACTACAAGAAAAAAATATACATATTTTTCGGAACTATAGCGTGCAATAACAATCCCCATCAGCAGTTGAATCATTGTGACGGACGACAAGAAACGTCATTTTCTCTCAAATTAACTGAGCCAAATGACATTTCACCAAGAAAATGCCGTTATATGGTTCTATGATGTTGTAATAACTAACTCGAATAATTTGCAATGGACCATCATGAGTATGTTATTAGACTGCTCTAAAGATGTATTTTGGACTCAATTTCAACTTCACGTCATAGCTATGGACAAAATTACAGAGCCGGTTGAAATTTTGATTACAATTATCACTAAAAATTACGAAAGATGCATTTTTTTTTCGATGATAGAGATGATACATTATGAGTAAGAAAGAAAATTGATCGATAATTTAGAACAGGGTGTTTCGATCAAAATTTGGTCGACTTAAACTTGACACATTTCCTTTCATCGTGCATAGAAAAATTGTGCACACCCCTATGTACACTGCCACTATTTCGATTTTAAGGCACTTCAGTTATCAAAATGTCTTCGAAGTAAGAGAAGCAACGCATCCAAATTTTGCACGTGCATGGCGAAAATCCAAACTATTCTCACACCTAGTTGGCAAAATTGTTGAATGTGACTAAAGCAACTGTAACCAACGTATTAAAAGAGTATCGGTGAACGTTTGTCGACACCCAGAAAAGCCGGATCGGGAGGCAATATCGAAAGCCGGAAGAGTTGCCCGGTGTTTGGAGCGGAACCCCAACCTCTCCGTCCGAGATGTTGCAAAGAAGCTGCGAGTAGTGCCTCCAACCGTGGATAGAGCTTAAAAACGAGCTGGACTGTCGACTTACAAGAAAGTGGTAACTCCAAATCGCGACGATAAACAAAACACGTTGGCCAAAGTACGATCGCGAAAGCTTCACATGACAATGCTGACGAAGTTTGATTGCGTGGTACAGGATGATGAAACTTACGTCAAGGCAGACTTTAAACAGCTTCCTGGACATGAATTTTATACGGCAACCGGACGGGAAAAGGTGGCAGACATTTTCAAGCACATTAAACTGGCAAGTTCACGAAGAATCATCTGGTGTGGCAGGCCATCTGTACCTTTGGCTTGAAAAGCAACGTTTACATTGCGCCGGAACCGTCAACCAGGAAATTTATCTTAGCGAATGCCTACCAAAACGTCTGCTGCCGTTCCTGAAGCGACACAATTGTTCCGTTCTATTTTCGCCGGATTGGACATCTTGCCATTACGGAAAAAAGGCCATGGAATGCTTTGCTGCCAACAAAGTTCAAGTGGTGCCCAAGGACAAGAACCCTCCCAACACGCCAGAGCTTCACCCAATCGAACAATATTGGGCCATCGTCCAGCGGAACCTTAAGAAGACTCAAAAAGCTGTTGTGAGTGAGAAACAGTTCAAGGCAAACTGGCGTTCTGAGGCGAATAAAGTGGGCAAGGAAATTGTACAAAATCTTATGGCAGGTATTAAACGAAAGACCCGGCAATTCGAATTCGGTGAAAAGGAAGCTTAGCTGAATATTTCTCCTGTATTCTGTATTAACTGAACTTGAAAAAGATAAGAATTTGACTTATTAATAAAAACTTCGATCGACTCACACACATTACTGTTTGACCAAATTTTGATCGGAACACCCTTTAGTGGTTAACAGAGCACGATTCAGTTTATTCTGCAACTAGGTCCGGTGTGCTTCAGTGCAGTGTTCTTGGTCCCCTTATATTCAACATTTTTGTTATGTTATCGATACTTTCTGGTAATTAACACATACAATGGCTTTGAATTAAGTGATATACCTTTGCAAAGTGTCAACTAATCCGAAAATGATGAATTAATAAAATTATATTATTTCGTGATGTTGCTAGGAACCGATCAGTATTTGGGCAAAAATTACCCACTTTACCGATGAAACTCTCATAAAAAAAAGTCTTAACTGACGCGTAATGCGTATTAAGTTTTTTCTTCATGGCTGTCCGAGGTCCCCTAAATAGCTGTTTCCTGTTCTCGGCATTGCAACTACGTTTTTGTTTCTTCCGGTTAAGTAATAATTTATCAAACAACAAAAAAATGGCCACGGCTCCATCCCACCCGTTTATGAACCCACTTTATTCATAGTCCACTGAGCCCAGTCAGCTTGGTAACCTCTGTCATTTAGAAACAGAACCAGGCTGACCTCTCGCTGGGCTGATAAATGTTTTCGGCCTATGTTTCCCATTTCCTCCGCAAAAAAAAAATGACGTAGCTGAAACTTAAAAGTCACCACCTACAGCTTCGGTGGCATTTCGAAAGTCTCGTGTCATGGTGCTCCGAACAAGCCTTCAAGAAGCATGTTACTCATAGCGTATGACACCCACACTGCATATATCAACAGAATTAAAGAGCAGAAAATGAACGTACTTTTTCAAGCAACTACCCAAAGGAAAAGGACCGAATCGCTGCCTACTTCCGGTGTGGGTCTACTCCCTTAGAAAGCAACACACTACGGAGCATCATGTTTATACAGAACTACTTGGTATTGGACGTTCGCCATATTCTGTGTACGGAAGCGTACAATTAATCGTCCGCCGATAAGAATCCGAACGATAGAAGGAGAAGGGGCCTTATTCAAGGGAAAAAAGCAAAAACTTTGGCTGGTCTTAAGGGACGATGGCGTCTCGTCAATCAACGACGATCGGCACGGGGAATGGCACGCGTCATCAATCTTTTACGACTTTTCGCTGGGGAATGTTCCGTGCCCGTTGTGCCAGCTCCGTATTGGATTACGGTTTTCCGGTGGGAGAATGCCTATTTTTTAAAAGTGGATCGATATTGTTGGGCTCCTATTGCTAAAGCGATGACTACAAAGCAAAATTCAAAAAAAAATCCATTTTAATCTCGGGAAAAGAGGATTGCGAGGAAATGTTGTATCGTTTCCATCTTGTACATTATAATTTCCGAATCAGGTCCGGTTTTCCTTCAACTCATTTGATGTTGGCTCTAGCCGGATTTAACAGGGATTAATTATAGGTTCTTCATCTAGGCCCGTTTTTTTTCGGCTATCGGCTTAGTGATCCTGCCGCAACCAATGTAACAATAAAAGACCGCTTACCCAAGTTCAGTGATGCTAGTAGATAATCAGTTCTTGGCGGGGTTCGTTACTATAGATACAGGAGTAAACATAGATCCGTTTCCTGTCATAGAATCCGTTTATATTCAGACTAAACGGTCTCTCAAAACCATAGGAAATAGATTAATTGACAGTTCGTTTCTCTACATCGTATTTATCTTCTAGATTGGAAGTGCTTTTTGCTTATTCAAATCTTTCCCGAATCGTCGTGGTGGAATAAAAGCGAATTCGAACTGGATCGAGTAGCGATATTGGATCTGTCTATGTTTTGACAATTTTTAGATTAACGTGGCATCAAGCCTTCTGGATGTAATTGGTTCAGTTTGCACTGACTTGAAGTTCAGATTCGCACTTGGTTGCAACGGATTCCAACCTCGATTAAAAAAGAGTTCGATATAAGTAAGTAGTAAGGGGAAACAAGCCCGGTATTCAGGGATATTTTGTTCAGAAATGCATCTATTTCTTGATGAGGAGCAATTTATTTTCCATAATGATTGATCGAACTTGCTGATAACACAGCATCTGACGAGGACTATCCAGAGATTCGTATAAGTAAGTTGCTTAACTGTTATGTGGCCTGTGAAACAGTCTGGGACACTGGTATATGAACAACATAAATGTTCGCTCCACTTAGATTTTTTGAGTTCTTTTTTGGTCCTACAATAAATATGCAAAATTTCAGCTCGATCGATGAAACGATATTTTAGACTTAATTTTCCACAGACCCTATAAAATTTAATCAATCCAATCAATCCCTGGAACATTTCTTCCATGACCGCAAAGTTATCCGATGATTGTGCAAAAAGTTATTTAGCTAAAACTGATTGCTATACAAACGAACAACTCCTTTGACTTTTTTTTGGCAGCTTACGCGCTATTTCTCAGCTACCCAAATTTGAGTACGATGGACTCAAATTTGTCGGATGTATGACTACCCAAAAGTGAGTAAAGATGGTTAGGAGTAACACGTTGAAAATTAGTAAACATCCAGTCCATCGTACTCAAATTTGGGTTGTTTAGAAATAGCGCAGGAACTACTTTACACTCCCGTTCCATTCTACTCAGTGACTGAGTAGAATTGTATTTCTCTCTGTTCTCCTCACACGGAAATGTTATGGCTGGCCCACAATTGATACGTTGCGGATTCGTTTGCGTGAATTTGACAGTTTTCCTATAGGTTTTTTGTCAAATTTACGTCAACGCATCTGCAACGTATCAATTGTGGGTGACCCTTTACTCAATTTTCGTAAAAAGTGGATCAACTCAAAACATTTCCGTGTGAGAAAAAGAGAGAAAGAGTAATAGAATTCTTTGAAGTCACTGAGTAGAATGGAACGGAAGTGTGTGAATGTCTCACACAACGAGGTTACTTTGCGCAGACAGTAACAGGCTACACGTGACAGTGCTGCTTAAATAACAACAGAAAAATAACAATAATGCCTTGTTTAGACTACAGAGTTGTAACATGTTACGAACGCTTTTCGTAATACAAGCCCAATAACACCCCAATTTTCATAGCTCCATATCATCTCGCTGTATCATACGACAACGTTGTATTATAAGTTGTATTATAGCCCAAAACCCGGAACTGCTACTCAAATGAAGACTTTATGGCAACCCTGCATATGGCTTCAAATGTCAGTAAGAATGTGCATATGGCTACAAATGTCAGTAAGAATGTCAATAAGTTTTTTAATCTTTATTCAACTCGTAAGTAAAGTTTGACGAAATTCGTAAATAAAGCTAGTAAAGAAGCCATCGTTTTGCTTTCTATGCTTGGTTGAACGTATTTAGAAAAGCTAGTTAAAATATGTGTAAACATAAATAATTATTTAAAAAAATGTCTGTAAAATTGTAACAGCCTGAGGTAAGGGTTAACAGATATGATATTCGGTTATATTACTTTGCGAGTAACAAGCTACTTCTCTGTAGTCTGAACGAGGCATAATACAAACATACAGTTTTGATAGCTCAATATCATGTGTTATGTTACAAAGTTGTATTATAATACAACTGCTCGAAACTTCAACTCGAATGAAGGCTTCATGGCAACCCAGCACCAATTTGACTACGAATTCCAGTAATGCCTTGTTCAGACTACAGAGTTGTAACATGTTAAAATACGTCAATGCAGAACCTTTGCTACACGAAAAAAAAGTTTATCAACTGTCAGAGTTGTTTCGGGTGACATTCACCGGTCCAGTTCTCACAAACTTAAAAAATGCCCCAGAAAGTATGGACGCACTCAGTGTTCAGAAAGTGTTGAAAGTGTTGTTCACAAGTTGTTAGACCCACTGTGCAGCAAGTAAGCGGTAAGCCTACATCGCTAGAAAGTATACCGAACCGCTGTCATTATGATAGTGTACAACGACTGACAGTCAGGAGAAAACGCAAGAAAAGACTGAATCAATAGGACAATAGTCGATGAAAAGTGCGCAGAAGTGGATTAGCCTTTTTGAAGTTATTATATTCTTAAATTAGTTTGCCTAAATGTACTTTAACTAAATCTATCGCTGAATTTAAATACCTAAAAGTAAGTTCCTTATGATCTAAATAAAATTAAAATCCTTATGCTTACAATTATTAAATTCTGTAAGTAACCTAAACTATCCTAGATATCTTACCTTAACATGCTTTTTGAATTTTTAGTTGAGCTGATTAAATTACGTGCTCGGACCTAGGGGTTCTACAACAGTGAACCAATTTCGAACCTCTAGTTTCATATTGATTGTTGATTCTACAGTTGATTTCACGTTATGGCAAGACGCAAGATCTGCCTGCTTTGAAGTTCCCGGTATCACCACCGTGTGGCACTCTCAGTCACCCGATTTAAGTTTTTTGTTAGGTTTCCACAGTTGTCACATTTTATGAAATTGTCAGCTTGAAAGCTTGACATTTGCAAAAGTAGCTCCGTATTGAGTACATCTGCTGTACTCGATTTTGTACAATTTTCATAATGAAATTGAATTTGTAACAACGAGTTTGTATTAACTTTGCGTTAAAAACAGTGTCAATGGTTCTACGAAATCGCAAATGTTATAAAAGTGTGGCAACGATACTCTGAAGGGAACAGTCGTTGATCAGTGGCACAAACGTTTCAGAAATGGCCGTCAGTTCACGAATGCTGATGAGAGAAGTGGTAGGCCAATGACGTTGATAACCGATGACAACATCAACAAAATCAAAGAATGGATGACCGTAGACCGCAAATTGACCTTTAGAGAGATGACAGAGGAATTGGAAATTGCTTTTGGATCCCAGTCGAGTATTAGTACACGACACTGAAGAAGTCTGCTTATTATAGATGAAATACGCGTATCTGTCAAGATAAGCATTACAGATGGTTGGAATTAAATGGAAATTACTAATCTTTCGTCTCATTTTCTAGTTTTGGATCCGTTCAAGACATTTTGGTTGATGATTTGGACTTCAAATGGGTCGTCGCAAAGCAGATGCCAAAAGACCTGAATTTCATGCAAAATGGAGTTGACGTCGCAAAAGACATAATTTCCAAGGCCGAATCTGACCCAACACTCACGCAGTGAAATAAACTTTCGATATTCATAAGATTGCATTATGATTTCTAGACAAAATAGTCAAAAGGTCGAAATTAACATTTGTAAACAATGACCTCTAGCGTATTTTTCTAGAATCTGCTTGCTCCCACAATCAAAATAGCACCAGAAACAGATAATACACAGTAAACTGTAAACAGTACAATATTGTGGCCCGGCAAGTATTTGTTGTGAAATTTCACGTAGGTTTGAATTCCCAGCAAACATCATATCGTACCAACTTTCACACTCTGGGCCAATTCAATGCTTCCTGTTTCGGACTGCTTCTTCTGCTTGTATGTTCACAGATTCAACCGTTTTTTAGCACGATGAACATTGTACTTCGAAGTGCCGACTTTTTTGGCCACATCCACATCTGGCCACATCTGAAATCTTCTTCTTGTGCTCGAATGCCTTCCTTATACGTTTGTCCCAACAATGGTTAGCAGGACCTTTTTTCGGTTCATTATCAATCTAATTAACCTCACTGAACTTCATGATCGCTATTCGCTTTCGGCTTTCTCACTTACTCCTTCCATTATTACTAACTTCCCCAGTGACATTCCTGGTTCTGTACACCATATGCGTACAATATTTTAACGTTTGTCTGCAAATTTTAATCAAACAAACACTTCAGTTGAGCAAATTGATTTGGTCTTCCTGAAAAGGACGGAAATGGTCCACGATTGAATTAAAATCTTCACGGGCTTCCGAAGAAGCATGTTATATCATCCGTTGCGAGTAGTGCCATATCAAAAGATGGCTGCCAACTGAATCAAACACAAGCACGTTTTTTTGTTCCTAGTGGTTGCACCACCACTGGCTTGGTCAACCGACCAAGCCAGTGGTGCATATTCAATGGCTGCCCAGCAACGGTTGCATAGCTAACGGCTTGTTAGCAACAACTGAGCCATCAGCTTTCTAACCAATAGTTGCTAGCCAGTGCAACCTCCAGGGTACTTGCCACCGCCAGTTGCCAATTCAATACTGGCGAACGAATAAAAAAAAAAATTCGAAGGTTATGTATCGTTCAATGCTACGTATGAGACCTCCCTTGCTCAAATTTGAAATCTGTGAAATCTTTATTTTCAATAGTTTACAATGGTTGAAGCATAATTTTTGATGATTGATTTTAAACACGGGAAAACTTACAACTCCTTGATGTAAACATCTTGAAAATCTGTCGAGCATTAATTAAACTATAAGGGCACCTTTAGCGGTGGTCTATTTTTGAAACAATTTTATTCTTGTTTTGCATCACTCGTTCATCATCAGAGATCAGCATTTTTTTTCCAGAGATGGCAGATTTTTCACAATTAGTTTGACATGGATTGGTTTGACCAAATAATTTTTACTGCCAGAAGTTAGCAGACTTTAGGCACTTTAGCAGAAGTTAGCTCCGTTAGCAGACGACGAGGAATACTTGCTATTTTGTTTGGCTGAAGGTTTAAAAATATTTCGGAAATGCTGTTCATTTCACAGAAATTACACTACACAATTCTACGTTCATTCGTAGGTGCAGTGAATTTCTACGAAAAGTTTGTCCAGGTGACACCCACTAGAGGTACTGCTCAAGAAGGATGTCAAATTTGTTTGGAATCAGGAGTGCCAAGAATCGTTCCAGCGGCTCGAGGAGGTACTTCAATCGAATTTGATGTTGACGCATTATGATCCTTCATTAGACATCATCGTTGCTGCCGAAGCATCGCAGCCCGGTATCGGGGCATGCCTTCTTCACAAGTTCCCAGATGGTACACTCAAAGCCATCGCTCAGGCATGTCGCTCTCTCACTCCCGCGGAGGCAAACTATGGAAAGCTCGAGAAGGAAGGTCTTGCATTGGTGTTCGCGGTAACAAAATTCCATCGCATGCTGCTAGGACGCAGGTTTACTCTACAAACGGATCATCAACCACTACTGCGTATCTTTGGACAGAAGAACAGGATTCCGGTTTACACGGCCAACCGCCTTCATCGTTGGGCGAACCGCCTTCAACGTTTGGAATCAAGTACGTGTCTACTACGCAATTTGTTTATGTCGCACTATGTCGCCATATCAACAGTTACGTTAAACCGGATGAGGATTTCAGCATCGCCTCCATTGAACTGTAAGATGACGAGCCATTACCCCTGTACCTGTGACATTCAACTCGGTACGTGCAGCCACTCTCAAGGCCTGCCAAACTCGACAGCGACTGCCATACGTCCTTTCTTCGCATCGAGATGCATTGTCGGTAGTGAAGGGCTGCATCATGTCCAACATTACGGTGATTTCGGAAAATTTCCATCAGAGAATGTTCAAGCAATTCCATAGAGGACAACCTGGAATGGAGCGGATGAAATCTGTTGCGCGTAGCCACATGTACTGGCCGAGAATTGATGAAAACATTGCTGACCTTATCAAGAGATGTGACAGTTGTGCCACACATTCCAAGTTACCATCCAAGGCTCCATTGTATTCGTGGCCCCACACACACAATCTCTCTGGGAACGAATTTACATCAATTTTGCTGGCCCACGCAAAGGTCTATACTTCTTGGTAGTTGTGGACGCCTTTTCAAAGTGGCCAGGAATTCGTACGATCCCCGACTATAGCAGTACTAATCGAGCTCCTGAATGAGCTATGTGCACGCTTTGGTATTCCCTACATCGTTGTATCCGATCACGGCACCCAATTTACGTCGGAACAATTTGCAAGTTTGTCCAGGCAGAACGGCGTTTAACACTTCCGAATCTCGCCGTATCATCCACAGTCCAAAAGTCAGACGGTAAGATTTGTGGACACCTTGAAGAGGTCGCTGCACGAAATCAACGAGGGGGGAGGGGGTTGGGGACTTCACGGAAGCGCTCCAGACTTTCCTTCAAGTATAAAGGACTACCCCCAGTCGTGTTCTGAATGGAAAGACTACCTTCACAGCAGATGCTTGGTTCAAGATGCGTTTCAGCGAAGAGGAAGCAAGTGCAGCAAATTTGACACCATTGGATATGTTGGTGAACATGTTTGGTCTACAATCCTCAAAACCATCTGAGCCGCACTCCAACCAACCGATCCTGTTCAAGAAATACCATCGGTTGGATGATCAGAGGATGATTCGGATGCCTTGAAGATTTGAGCCATAAATACCTGTTTTGAAAATGAGAAGGTTATGAATGTTACTATTGACAACCTGGCAACGCGTAGCAACCGGACATATAATAGGCAGTCAACAAACTGCCAATGTTCCACCCCATCAAGAAACCTGAGAAAGATCCTTCATGTTCCAAGAGCTATAGGCCCATCAGCCTTCTCTCAGGATTATCCAAGCTGTTTGAGAAAGCGATCTACCGTCGGCTTCTTTCATCTGCCGACAAGCTGAACATCTTTTGTTGATTCGATTGAGCCTGTACAAATAAATGATTAATTAAAAAAAAAAAAGCTGAACATCTTGCTCGACGAACAATTTGGCTTCCGACGTGGTCGGTCGACAATTCACCAACCTAACCGAGTCACTAACATCCTCAAGCGGAACAAGTCTGTTGCGAAATCAGAATCGACATCGAGAAGGCCTTTGATAACGTGTGGCACGATGGCTTGGTGTACAAGCTGCATCGATACAATCTTCCCATCTTTCTGGTGAAGATAATTAAAAATTATCTGTCGGACAGGACATTCCGTGTTTCGCTACAAGGTGCAGTTTCCGATGCACAGGAGATTTCCGCCGGTGTTCCGCAGGGAAGTATGCTAGGTTCACTTCTGTTCAACCTATTCACCTCGGACATAACCCCGCTCCCTGAAAATGGATCTCTGTCGTTGTTCGCCCAAACTTGTTCCGCCGGAGGATTGTAAAATTTGCCTAAACAACACAACGGTGGAATGGGCCAAATCAGCTGTCTATCTTGGCATTACAATAGACAGCAAGCTTATTTTCAGGGAGCAGGTTGACAAAACTGTCACAAAGTGTAACGTTCTGTTGAAGCTGCTGTACCCATTGATCAACAGAAGGTCTACATTATCCCTGAAAAACAAGCTTGCTGCCTACAAGCAAATCATACTTTCCGTCATCGAGTACGGCATGCCAATCTGGGAGAGTTGCGCTAAAACACATCACCTGAAACTTCAGCGTGTTCAAAATAAGATCCTCAGGATGATCCTGAACACTCCTTCGATGACAAGAACATCGGAGGGCCACCGTCTGGCCGAGATGAAAATGCTCGACGATCGCTTTAGTGAGTCTATCAATCGGTACAGGGCACGCTGCCTGACATCGGATCACCAGGTCATTCGGAATCTGGTTCCCCACCCCTAGGATTTTCAAATTGTAGTAGTAGCTGTAGTTGTAGAATTAGTTTATCAATTTTTTTACGAACAATACCACAAGAGCTGATCTGAATAATTAATTAAAACACATAACACATCAAACTCATTAAACACATAAAACACTTAAAATAAAGCTGAAGAGCCTCATGGGTTAAATCACTTAAAAATTGTTATCTAGTATGTAAGACAAAGAATGGAAATTAAAACAAATTCAGTTCGTAGTTAGCCAATGTTCTATTCTGTAATAAGACTTCAAGAAACAAAGAACTATTTTATTATTGTATCAAGTACAACAACAGGTTTTATACTGTCTGTACTTGGTCCGGATTATACAGTATGTAAAAAAAGTTTATCCACCCCTCTCACTTGGCACATTTGCTTCAAATAATCCATCAAAACTTTGATAAACGATTTTTAATATTAAGTTTATTTCTCAAGGGATAAAAAGAAAGTCAAATAACGATAATTTGATGAAAAAGCACGAACTGTTCGTGTCTGAGACCAAATATATAAGAAAACGATAAAAAATAATGCAAAAAAACTATATCCACCATAATCCTGAAAATCATTCAATATTTCGTGTGACCTCACAGCTTGAAATCGTCGTGGCATTGACTGGACAAGCTTAGCAGTCGTTTCTGGTGCGATCTTGTCCCATTCAGTTACAACAACTTGTCGTAATTGCTGAATGCTTGATAGTTTGTGTTCCTGAACCTCAATTTTCAAAATACACCAGAGATGTTCTATTGGATTAAGGTCGGGAGACTGTTCTGGCCACTCCAAAACATTGATTTTCTTTTTCTTAAACCATTGGGATACCAGCTTCGATGTGTGCTTTGGATCCCCATCCTGCTGGAACGTGTATCTCCGGCCCAGCTTCAGTTTTTGTGCACTTTCTGAAAGTTTTCGTTTCAGTATGTCCAGATAAACCTCTTTTGTCATTATTACGTCAATGAATTCGAGTCCTCCAACGCCAGATGAAGCCATCGAGCCCCAAACCATGACTCTACCTGCACAGAAAATGATAAAAGCTAGTTAAGTTAGTTGAAAATTAATGATGTTGCAATAACTCACCTCCACCATGTTCGACTGTAGGCTTTAAACACTGGGTTTTCAGACTTTCACCGGTTCTGTGCCATTTTCGTGTGATACCATCAGACCCAAACAGCATTATTTTAGTCTCGTCTGACCAAATGACCTTTCTCCAATCATCGACTGTCCATGTAATATGATCTCGAGCCCACTTCGATCGTTTTTTTAAATGTTTTTCGCTGACAACCATCGTTTCTTAAGTGCCACTCTACCCTTCAGACCTCGTAGATGCAATCGATTTCGATTTTCGGATAGAAAATTCACTCTCAACTTGCTTTGCAATTTTTGGAGCTGACAAACCTCGATCTTGTTCCGCCTTTCTGACGATAGCCCTGTCAATCCGGGAACTTGTCTTCGCCGGTCACCCTGATCGCTTTTCTGGTGTGAAAGAAGCACTCTTTTTGTACTTCTGAACAATTTTGGCAACCGTATCTTTACGTATCTGAACGATATCAGCAATTTGACGGTAGCTTTTACCGCACTTGTGATACTCTATGATAAGTTTTCGGATACTCAGCGAAATTTGTGCATTTTTAGGCATTTCGAAACACGAGAACTCAAATTTGAATCACGAAAGCTTCTACACTACGAAAGGATAACTGTATGCAATGTTTACATTCGAAAAAGTGACAGGAACCGCTCAATACACGGCAAAATGGTACTAAGCATGTTTGGGTGGAAACACTTTTTTTTCATGTTTTAGTTTCCTTTTCTGTTGATCTTGGCATAGATTTTCAAGAGCAAGATTACTTCAAGTTTATTTAATGGTATAATGATAGGTACTATATAATGGACCAAACGCATAACAACACTCATTTTATCAACTAATATTTGAATCGATAACAGGAAAACTGTAAATTTGAAGCAGGGGTGGAAATACTTATTTTACATATTGTATACCAACTTTTTGGCATAGAGTACAGCATCAAGTTTGTTCGAAAAAATTGCCATTTTTTGTAAGGTAACTGAACTTAACAGCCAATTCAGCATATTGTGCATTACCATCTGACGTACTGTAAAAACTATTTAGGAGATGGTTAGTTTATAGTTGTCAACTATAAGGGTAAATGTCGTAAAAATAACGGAAACGGTCGTCAACGAAGAGGGAAATGGTCCAGGAATGGTTTGTGATTATGCGGATAGTTTTGTTTTCAGGGGAGTCGAGACGATTTTCAATCTGAAAGATCTCCTCAGCATATTTTTATCATGCATAAACTTTACTTTACGCCAACTTTTGCGTAAAAATCTACCCAAAAAATATTTGTTCCCGGAAATAAAACATGTTTTGTCCATTTGGTTTATGTCTGCCACATCAGATCTCGTGAATCAGCAATAATGTCAATAAATAGCTAAATTTCATTTTTATATGCAAATCATCGATAATTTTAATAAGAAAGTTTTTTCCGGGTGAAAACTAACAGAAACAGGAAACGTACACAAAGATAACGATCGATAAACATTCGAATGTTCTGCCCTTTCTTCAACAAGTCAAGACGCAAATAAATCCTTCAACACAACAATTGCCAATTTGTAACGAAGCAAGCTTCTGCATTGCAGATGCCCCGACGTCAACTTTTCGCTGCCAAATCGAATTTGCGTCTGGACCATTTCTTCGCGCCGCTGATGCTGCTGCTAACCCCCATTTATCAAGGGGCCACCATAGACAATCAACTTCGGACCGACCGTCTGTTGTTCTTTTGGTTTATTTTCCGGCAGCGGCGAGAGGTTGGAGTAAAGTCAGAAAATAAGAAAAACTTTACTATTTTGCAGTTCAATGCGCTGCATCGCCGCGGACTGGTGTTCCCGTCCGTATACTAAATGCACACAATGTAAGATAAGTTTTGGGCCGAGTTCCAGCGAATTTATGCGCTCCAGTCCTTTCTGTTTTTCTTTTCAATGGAAGCCAGAAAGAATGAAAACAATATTTGGCGAAATACTCGGAACTCTCCCGAGAGCATTGAAGAATCAAGTTTTCAAAGTTGATTTTCTGCTGCTCCGATATTAAACTCAATATTCAGAGGGTTTGGATGGAGTTGGCGAGATCGGGGTAGGTTTTTAGGGTTACCAGAATAGTCCGACTCTTAATTCACAGCATTCATTTCCCTTTCAGGTAACTCTACACAGAAACAAAGAAAATTTAGAGCGATGCGCTGAACAAAAAAAACTTTCAAACTGGAAAGCTTCGATAAACAGTCAGTCAACCAGCCAGCTAGCAATCCCCAACACGAATAGTGGAAAAAGTACACAACAATTTCGGAACTTTGAACCCCCTGTCCGAGCAGATTTTCCCCTACAACACACGATAGCTCCGGCGCTGGCTGAGCCCTTGCCAGTCGCGAGCGCACCTGAGTCTAGCGTAGCGGGTGTTTTATCATAAACGTTAAACTGTCAGAAAGAAAGTTGGCTGTTCCCAGAGAGGTGGGAGGGGAGAACACCAGCATGGATGTTCCGCCCAAGTTCCGACTCAATTTTCGGTATTTTTAGCGCTTCTCCCCGTAACCGGTGGGGTGACGGTTTGCTGGAGAATCCAATCCAATCCAAAGTGTGGCCAGAGTGCACAACTTATCGTGCCGAAACGGAAGGAAAAAGTTGATTGCTTGATAAGATTTTTCCAGTGAGTTCTTTTTTCCAACAGATTCGAATCAGCTCATCAAAAAGCACTGTGACAGAGCAAAGCTCATTTTCACGCCTTCAAATAGCGTGAAGTATAAAGTGCCTTGCGGTGGGATGTCCAACTTATCTGGAGTTTGAATGCTAAGCGAATACCGATTTTTTTAAATTCGTTTTTCGAATATTCCTAAATGCTAGAGTTGGTTTTGATATTGTATTAATTGAGTAATTAAATGTTTTCCGGAAATTCTTTGCACAACCCTAGAACCGGTCATGGTACGCTGAACGAGGGTATGCACCGAAAGTGGAAAAGTAAGGGTTTAATTTAAATTTTGCCCATAAAACAAGTTGCTGATTAAATCTCAATCTTTTCAAATTTTGGGGCATGTAAAAATTCAAAAAGCTCTGAAAGGCTTCCCAACAACTGCAATGCATCACTAATGGAAAATATTGTGAAAAGTTTCACCAGAGAAGGCTTAAAACAAGACTTTTGGAAACGATTCCATCGGTTTTATCGTTGGTTAAGGATTGTATTCGCGATAATGTGGACGCTTTCAAAACAACGTAAATGTTTTAAATATTTCAACCATTCAGCCTCAGCTGGTTGTCTGTACTTTTGACATCTCATAAGCAAATGACGAATGAAATAAAGGGTGTGGAGGGATCTTGAAATGAAAATCCTGTCTTTTCGATACGTCAATGTCTTAGTCTGGTCTTGGTATCTGGTTGATTTCGTGTTCTTGAAAATCTCCATGAGTTTCTTCTTGGCCTTCACTTCGAAAATTATGTTGAAATGCGTGGCCACGTTGATTATACCGGCGAGCATTATCAGATCCTGGAACAAATCTTTCTAAGCTTCAAGTCATGGCACCCGACCTCTGCATTACCCGCGGATGGTTTGCATTCTGGTACGGTGATCGATGAAACCGACGTTTGATGGACGGGTGACACGAAGCATGATAGTTCCATACTAGTTTCTCTCTGATTTCCGTG
>JASCZW010003402.1:0-77238 GCA_034211315.2 Aedes japonicus | reverse complement strand
GGGTTCCGCTTGGAAGTGGCTGGCTGGAAGCCCCGACGCAGAACGACCTCCGCATCATAAACAAAACAACGAACGAACTCATCCAGGAAAACAACCACCAAATTCATATAAACCAGATGATCGCAAACAGAATCGAAGATATCAGTAACACCGTCAACCAACTCATTGCTCAACAGAACTTGGAGAACAAGATCTTAATTGAGGAATATGAAGCCATTAATCTATTACTATATATGGACACCCTCAACAGCATCATTACAGAAATTCAGGACGCAATTCTTAGAACGCGCATTGCGCTACCTAACAACAAACTACTCACTTTAAAGGAAATTCTACACATCAAGGCACTGCTACACGAACAAGGAATCAAGACACATTATCCAGAACAAGCATTGGACTATGCAAACCCAAAAATCGCAACGCAAAAAGATTTACTGCTATACATATTAGAGATACCAGAACTACAGAAGTTCCAATCAGAAGTAATCCAATTTTTTCCGCTAATCGTCAAAGACACCATTATTACTAACATACCGAGGTTCATCGTTAAGTCACGGGATACCATCTTCACAACTTCACACCCAGAGGATTATATCCAATGGACTAAGTACTTACAATTATTGGAGGATAACTGCACTAGCTCAATTATTATGGGAACCGAAAGTCATTGCAGTGCAATGCAAGAAAACAATACAATAACAAGATTAATTTCGGATAACGGAATTCTCATCAGTAATGCAAAAAATCTAGGCATCCATTCAAGCTGTGGGCCACACAACAGGACTCTCTCTGGAAACTACTTACTGAAATTTTATAATTGTAGCATAACAATAAATGACCAGGTCTTCACATCACTGGAAGTAACCGGCAATACCAAGGAACTACAAGGTGCATTCCCCAACTTGACAATCAACCGGACCATAGTCGAACACCACGACATCTCCACACTAAGTAACATAAGGAGAACAGACACCAATTGGAATTCATCAATCTCGAGCAGTACAATCACCGTATCTGGATTTTCAGCATGCTAGGAGGGCTGTCAATTTCAACAATCGCCATCTCATTAGCAATCATCTATGTGAATTTTCGGAAACGAAAAGTCACCTTCAGAATTCATCAAGTAAAACCAAAAAACCGGAAGCAAAAATCAACTAACACCACCTCAGCCAATAAGGACGAGGACGTCCTTTCTTCACCCCCGGAGGAGTTACGGAAAACCAAACTACAGACTCAGCATTATGTTGCGTGGCCACGAGCTGACCACGCAATCACACCGGATAGCAACAACACCGATCGACCGAACGAGGTTCATCGAACGACAACACAGCAGCGGATTCAGCGTTATGCTTAGTAGGCAGAAGTAGGGCATAAGTAAGACCGCTGAAGAAATAATAGTTCAGTTCAGTTTTAGCATTAAGAGTGAACATTGTAACGAGTGTAAACAGTTTTGATAATAAATGTTTTTTTTTTCTAAAGTTCTGAGCAAAGTCTCATAATTCTACATTTGTTTAAAAAAATTAAATTAGACACACAAAAAATAACAAAAAGCTTATTTTCATTGAGGCGCGTGAATTTTTGGATGTTTACATCATAGGTTTCACCATAAATTTAGATCTGCTCAAAAAATGTGATAACATTTGAGGAAAATCAATATTACTTTTCCTATGTAAATATATAGCAATTCACTTTTCTATCGATGGTCATGAACTGCGAAAAGCAATTTTTTGATTTCATCGCAACAATATTGTAACAATACTATTTGAATATGTTTTGCCATAAATCGGTAAAAATTATTCCGTAGGATTTACGGATTACTAATTAGTAACCTATTGTAAGTAAATTTATAGTTGCAATGTAACATCTATGGTAACGTTACATTTAAGTTGTGTAATAACCTGGTTCTAACTTTGTAAATGTTACCTACTGATTACTGAGTAACTTGTTATGTAACAATTGATAGTTACACGTTTTGCGCTTTTTCGGTTACACATTTGTCACGTAGAGAGTTACAGTAATTTCGAATTCACATAATGTAATGTAACAATATGCGCTACTTTGGTACGGAAGCTGATAGCGAGTGTACCACAAATAGTTCTAAAATTTTACAGAAAGAAGGATTAACATCTTAATCAACTGTTTCTAATGTAGATATAACTCTATTATTGTGAAATAAAGGATCGTTTTTGTTGAAATATGGGTACATTTTGTTTGCTGCTATTATGTTGGTGGCCAACATTCAACGTGAACAGGCTTCACACCACATAGATATAGACAATAGGAGATAGTTTTAAAGTGGCTCCTAGACAAAATCTGTGCATTCTGAAATTCGAAGAAATTTTTATAAAACTTCACCAGTAATAAAAAACAAAATGGATAACTTTTGTCAACATCTTCAATAGCAAAGCCACTGAATGTTTCCACACTTAAGAGTCCATACTGTTCGGTGGTGGTCTTTTCTAGAGTGCACATTATTTCAGGCTGGCCTTTTTGGAAATGCTTCTGCTGTTCTAAAGGGGCGCATAAACTCCGCTCTCCAAGTTAATTCAGCAAATGAAAAGGATGTAGGAATGCCGGCATGGTGTGTAAAGCCTGCCTTGGTGGAAGAGGCATAAACACATTCCGTGCTTAATGCCATATTTACGATGACAGAATTAAAACGTGACTGCTTTAGGGGTAGAGAAAAAATGCACGATGACACTTTAACGCTTTTATATTTTTGACAAAAGAATTTTCATCCAAAAACTGGTCCTGCATGCGAGAAGAATTTAAACGATGCGTGGGGATGGCCAGAGAGGTTTAATAAGATTAATATTCCGCTTCATTGTTCAGTTGTATTATTTTGTTGAAGGTGTTAATTGATTGTTGCCAGTCCAATCAGTTCATTTTCCTAAAATTTACTATTTATTAAGAAAATTTAAGAAAGAAACTGAGCCTATTAGGGACAAATGCGTACTTTTCAAAGGTACACACGAGTGTGGAAAAGAATACAAACACAAATTTAAAAAAGTTGCAATGCTGATGAGACTGGTTCTGAGTTAAAGAACACTTATGCTTATTATCCGGAGAAAAATTGGAAAAATGAAGTCCAATGCACCATAGTATAAGTTTTTGTGCAAAGTCAATATTGAAAATAACGTAATAAAATCAATTCCAGGTTAGAATATTTTCACTTCAAGTGTTTGAAATTAAAAGTCACAGCTAAATCGAAATTAAAAGGGTTCAAATTGCCAACCAAAGGATGCTTCAAAGGAGCAAGGATTTGCTGAAAATATCATGAATGAAGCCTAAATACTATTTGAGATTTGTGCTCAGCAAAACGCGAAGTGAAAGGGACTGGGTCTTGTATGACCTTAACGAAATTTGGGGGTACCATCAATCCAAGCTAATTTATTAAAAACGCAAAATACACACAAATGATCAGCTCGGTTGGTTGCCGGACGGCCAAGAAATCAGTGTGGGATGATGGTGCCACTATGGAAATGCATCGTTTTAAGGTACTCCCGGAACGGTGAATAACATCTCTTCAACCTCATTCATTCACCTAACATTCTAAACTTGATCCAGCTTACTAATCCAAACATCAAGAAGCTCGAACGTGTGGCGGTGACACATGATTTTCATATTAGAATCCCCAGTTCCAGTAAGTAACAAAGGATCCGAACTAGAGGGTCAGATGTTGAATGTCCAAAACGGGCAAGGATTTTTCCTCCCAGTGAAATAATTACCACAATCAACCGCAGACCACTCCGGATGGTTCGTGCTGATGACGGCGATAAGTGCGAGCTAGGAAGATGATTAGGGAGAAAAAAAAATCTATTTTCCCAACCTTATCTTGTCCAGCATCTGAGACCCCTTTGAACCAGGCAGAACACATTGGCATAACTTGTATACCATCACGTCAAGGATCGTGCCGTTCTCTCTCGTCGTGTATTGTTCAGCTATTTCTCTTTAACATTAATTTCCTCAGAATCAGGGACGTCCATTTCAGTCCTTTTTTTTTGACTGGCAATTCATTCCGCCGCTATTATACTAAACGATTGGTTGATTAAATATGAATTCCGATCCTGGTGGGATTCCAACAATCATAACGCGTAAACAGTGTGAGTGACGCCGATGCTGACGTCGATTACCGTCGGATTCAGGATCGGTGTTTAATATCGTTCGACCGGGGTGAAGGTGGAAGGAGATGGGATTCTCAACCCAGCTGGTTCAAAAGGAATGGAAAAGGAATTTAATTTGCTGCCTCCAGGGAAACACCTGGGTCTGCATTCAAATCATGTGGCTGGTGGAACCGAATGGTGCGTAAAGGCTGGTCTGTGGAGCCATGCATTCTACTGAGCCTAGTCAGACAAGGAAAATTATGACTAAGTTTGGTAGCTTTATTTTTGTCTTTTGGAGCATGCAACTGATGTCCAGATGTTTTAAGAGCTATTGGATTTGTTTTGTGGAATAGAGAATTTCGTTTACATCGTAAGAAAGGATTGTATGTTATGGATCAATTTTGAACAGTTGTATCACAGAAGTTTTGAATGTATAAGTGCAAGTAAGTAACATCAGTAAAACCAAAATAAGAAAATTATGGCGGGGTTCAAAGAAATTAAAAGGCTTCTAGAGAATCCATCTATCTATATAGGGTACGGGACGGGTTTAAAGCAGCTTATTCAGCAACTGGGACATTTTATGAAGCTGTATGTAATCTATAATCAGAACTGCCAATATTTAGATGTTAATCCTTCTGCTTACTTGTGATCTATCGGAACATACCTTCAGAAACGAGCATTAGACTGCGAAAATGTCATAGCCATGGAATAAAGTTCGCAATTGCAGGGACTTATTAAAAGCATGCGAATTACTTTCCGATCAAAAAAATGTTCCCTTCAGTTCTGCAATATGTATATAAACTAACAATCATGTATGAGTGCGAAGGCAAAATGAAATAGATGAGTTCACGATTTGCTGCAAACGTCAATTTCTCAACCTACCCCTCGTTTTATCCATCCACTATCGAAAAAAAATAAAACCAAAACATGTCGATTGCTATGACCACAAACTCGTCTACTAGCAGATTATGAGACAGACGCAAATGACCAAACTTTAAGTTTGTCATTGATCTTTAAATTGGCAATGTGAATTTCTCATTTCATTTACCCACACGGAAAAGATAGACAAACCGACTGTGACGACAAACGTGATGCTTCGTTTAAATACAAACAAATGTAAGTGACAGCAAGCTTCACGTTGCAATGCATCAGTGCTTGCTCCATGGTTAACATAGGAGAGCGGAAACATGGACTCTCTCAAAAGCAACAGTGAAGCCATAGCTGCCGCTCAACAGTGAGGCATTGTTTATCGTTGAGTACTAATGGACAGCTCCGAAACATTTTTTAATTGTATATGATAGTGCTAGATGATGGACAATATAATCATAAGCATAGATCAACCTCAAATGACTGGAAGACACGTGAAATAAAGAGTGCTTTAAGATCATCGAAATATGAAATAAATTTAACTCAATGTTCAACATCACATTCTGACAACAAGCATACGTGTGAGAAGGAGCTGATGAAGACATTCCCTCCGGTGCACGGGATCAAATGCAAAATACACAAAGGCAAAATTTGAGCAAACTTTTTCAGCAGATAGGAAGCTGATTTTGTAATTAAAAGTGAAATAGTTTGAAAAATGTAGGAGCGTCAGACCTATTTCCTAACAACTGATTAATACAGTTACCCCTGACTAAGCCTACCCTGTGATGAATTTCTCTCTGTCTGTATGTCTGTCTGCCTGACTCGAATACTACTGAACCGATCAACGAAGATGTGTATGCAAGGAGTGTTGGGCCCGGGAAAGTTCTAATGATGATTTAAGAACCTGCCCCACTCTGATTGGGGGAGGGCTTCCATTCAAATGAAACATAAAACTTTCGGTATAACTCTTATCAAGCAAATAGAACTAAATTTGGCATGTGGACGAAACGAAACAGAAAATAAACCGATCGGCGTGAATATTTGTATTTGCTTTTTGGAAGGGGGGTTTCAATACAAATGAAACACAAATTTCTGCATAACTCGAGAAGTAATCGGAACAAACTAGTGAACCAAGTATTTAAGACACAAACAATGTGTATTTCCGGTCAGAAGCCTGTTCTGATAGAAGTTTGAATCCCTTCTTTGTCAAAAAAAAAATGGGGATGCTTGAGCTTCTCTTAGTGCTACAAAGCTTATCTAAGCTTATGCAAGAGAAAACACAGCAAGAAAAACCTTAGTGGAAACTACCGATCCGAGAGTAAAATTAAAAACAAAAAGGAGAGTTCAAAAAACAAAATAAAAAAATAATACTCCACTATCGAAGTCACACATTAGCAAATAAAAATATTTTAACAAAACTCTTTTTGAAAAACATTTAGTAGCAGACATAGCAACGCTCACCATTTCTTTCGTTTACTCTTTTCTTTGTGTAACATGCCATAAAAACGTTCAGACCAATGTTATCAACAATGTTTGAAAAACTTAATGAGGAACATAAATTGAAAACTGAATATTGCTAAACTCTACTCGTTTATGTTATAATTTGATCAGCTTACCACATTACCACATTGTTGAATTCCAGGCAATGATTAGGCTGACTCTCTAGCAAAGGTGGTTGCAAGCGAAGGCGAGATTTTTAGATTAATAGATTATTAGATTAGATTAGAACGTAGAACGTAAGTGTTCTCTTTAAAGTTGGCAAAACGATCGCACCAGTAATTTTCTCGTACGCTGGTTACATTTCATTATTTCAAATGTTTCGACGAGATCATGGTTCAATGGTCTGGATGGATGATTCATTCATGTGATGCCAAGAACTGTGTCCAACCACTACTCACTAATCACGCATCCCTTAAGAATAAACCTCGTCAATTACACTAGTATAGAAAATGAAATATAAAGTGTAAATTTTAATGGTTGAAGTTTACTACATATTTTTCTGCAAATATTCCATAAAAATCTCATTTTTATCAACAATTTCGATGCGTTAACATGCTCAAATAATTCATACTATAAATGGATCTTCTGAAAACCTGCAATGGACCTGGATCTCATTGAAAACCTAAGAAAATGGGCCTTGAATGGATGAAATCGGTTGAGAATTGTCTAAATAATGAATATTTTTGTAAAACACTTAAAAATGTTGCTAAAATAATAATAAGTAAATTAATGTGTACAACCTGCACCTGTGTTTTATCGAGAAGTTGCTCCATTTTCATCGTTGATTCGCCGTTTCAAACAAGATACGACTTACTCCACTTGCGAACAATATGGCGCATGGCTGCTGACAGATAAAAAGCCGAGTCTCGGTTTACAGCACTGCTCAGCCGATATTTCGGCATCAGAGGCACCTGAGTGAAGTTTGGCCAACGTTTGTGCTCGGCTCCTAGTGCTGCCGTGAATCGGGTTAATAATGAAGTTACTCGATATTCCTGCTCTTCGGTTCAGAAAGAGGTATGGGCGCGTTCTGTCGAGTTGGTCGGGGAAGATTTCATGTGTGAGTAGGCTGCCTCATCAACGTTCAAAAGTGCCTGAACCAAAAGGGCAGTTTGTAATGATCACTTGAAGATGCGATGGGGGATCATTGCCCTGATATTCCCAAATGAAGCACGTTGTTAAAACGTTTCTTGTATTCTATAACCAAACATGATGGAATTGAGTAAATGAGCGAAAACTCAATGGGGCTATTCATAAACCACGTAGACTTTTCTGGGGATAGGGGGGGGGAGGTTTGTCAAAAGTCTACGCTCCCTACAAAAATTTAAAAAAAATGTATGGAGGAAAGTCTACGAAGGTTGGGGGGGGGGGGGGGTTTTATATGTTCAAAAATGAGTCTACGTGGTTTATGAACAGGCTCAATGGGAATGATCTCTCTCATATGCATCCGTCGAACCAAGCCAATGGAAATACTTTTTTCTTTCTTTTCTCCTCCCTATCCTATGATCGCGAGCAATATCATATGGTCATCCTACAGTCAACTCTCCAAAAGCAGGAACATCGAGACAACACAGAGGAATAAGTAAATAACGGTATAAACCCTTACCAATTTTACTTTCAGCCAAACTTTCTAACACAAGGTCAGCAATCAAATGACATTTCATTTAACCACTCAAATGACAAATATTTTGAATATCCACGACCTAATATATAACGGGAAAAGGGAGGGACCAACAGGGCACCCAAGTGAAACGATGTGGATAGGGATCATGGGACTGCCTATTGTTAACATTTCGCGGAACGAGGGCGGGTTCTTCGACCCCATCTATTGGGTTTGTTCTGTCAATCGAGGGCTCGATTCTAATGCTGTGGGTGTGAACTTGCTTTTGGAAGGAGTCCTTGCTTACGGAGTCCGCAAGGAGTCCTTGCTTACGGGCCCGCCCAAACGTTTTTGTCCCTTCATACAGGAGCTTGTTGGTCACAAACAACAATAGAATCCTGATCAAATTTCAAATTTTTCAGATTATTCCACTGCTATGGAAAGTTACCTAGCTACAATAGATAGTAGTATCTCATCATCATCATCATCATCATCAACACTTAAAAATGTTGCTGAAATACAACAGCTTTAGAGTTCCACTACTAGGTGTCGTTGTAAGCATCCAAATATCGCATGTAAAGTTTGATTAACGCACATCAAGATTAAAACCGAGTTGATACAAAACAATCAAAAATACATTCGGGAAGTTGTTTCTCGAAATAGAAATCAAGAATAGTCACCCATCATTGCTTCATCCCAAAACCCTGGACAATGGCGTTCCATCGCCTTCGTTTGTTGGTGAAAACGTTTGCCGTGCTCATCACTTTCATCACCAAGATTTTCCGGGAAAAATCCAAATGAGAATAGAGGAAATGTATCTACAAAGACATATTGATATTGAGCCAAAAAATACACATTCCTCTATTTTCGCGTCAGATAAATTTGGAAATAATGTTTTAAGGTACTAAAACGCTGGCTCTGCTCTTTGCAACGCTTTGACGAATTTTTTGAACAACCCTAGCTTTATTTGTAATGGTGGAAGTATTATGCGTTCTTTTTCCATCAGGGGATCATTTTGAACGTTTTCTTTAACTTCCAATTGTGAAATTATCCCGTTTCAGCCAATCTTTTCCCGCGTAATGTTCCTTACGAGCTCGTGCATCCCTTGTGTTTTTGTGTATCCCTGTTGCAATCCAGTCAACATGGCAACAATTTTAAGATCGGAACAAATTTTCCAACTGTGTTGATTGTAGTTTATCATATTGAGCAAAATAGCTATTGATTCATACGTCTCCTTCATATTGACGGTATGTACTAATGGAATAGAATATTTCTCATTTCCTAAATGCAATAGAACGACTTTCAAACTCAGCTTGCTGCTATCGATGAATGAACGCCATTCTGGATTATATGGCTCACCAAACTCTTCAAACAAGCCGCTGACTTCATGGCAACAGCATGCTTTGTCCTTTGTGTAATAATATTTATCAAATTTCAGTGACAATTTCTGTGACAAGAAATTTTGACCTCCTTGCTCAGCATGTTGTGTTCTTTCAATCGTGATGCCAGCAATTCGGATTTCTCCTTCAAAAAGTCGAGGTCTCGCACGAAATCATTATATTCGGAGTTTGTAAACAATGTTGGGTCCCCTTCCAATTCCACCTCGAATTCCTCCTCGTTTTTTGTAACGATTGATTCAACATAAAGCGTTCACTTTTGATAAACAGGATACGGGACTGAACCCGAATATGGAACAGGTTTTGTCATAGAAGCCACTTGTGGATACTTCGACTGTTTTGTGACGTCCTTGTTGCTTAACTTTTGCTAAGCAGAAACAACAATCCGTTGCATGATAGAACAGTCAACGCCATATAGTGAGTATGTCAAAGGACAAATAGTGACAGAAAGATAACAAATAAGTGTTACTAACTCACTAAGGCATACTAAGACATTATAAATTATATGATGGAAGATAATGTCGATCAGAAAATACTAAGTACTACGATGCTGTAAATCGTTTAAATGAAATTTCCTAAAGAAATCAATTTACCTTGCGCCTGTCATCCACCTAGCCAAGCACATTTTGCACAAACTGCAGAACACTTTTGGAATCCACAGTTTGTCAGAGTCTCCAGAATCAATTTTAAAATAATGCTTATGTGCAGTTTGCAACGAAGTTGTGAAATTGACTGGTTTGTAAAAATATATTTGGCACAGGCATAACACAAATTTTGTGGATCATTTTTACACTTGAATTCACGTTTTACCGTACACATGGTTAAGAAATGATGAAGAAAGAAGCTGTCAAATTGAGTTCATTGCGTTAGGCTCTCACCGAGCGGTCTCACAAACACTAGTGTAAAGTACATTGTTGAAAATATCCTATTTTAATTTGAGTGACAACAGGCAGAGGTTGAAAAACTAAACGTAATGTTTGTAGTGTTTCTAAATCCATGTATGTGGGAATGAATGTGTGCATAACTATGTTTATGTAAGTGTGCGTATATAAGAGTGTTGAATATCTTATCTTTTCAATATCATTTTGTGTCAAGGAAATTAAAGTTAAATTCCATGATTTTACAAAAATACTCATAAATTAGACATTTTTCCAACAACCGATTTCATCCACAAAAGGCTCATTTTTTTAGGTTTCAAAACTTCAAGATCGATAATTGTATGAGTTTTTGAACTGTGTTATCTCACTCACAAAACTGTTGATTAAAACGAGATTTTCATGGAAAATTTGCAAAACAATAAAAAAAAAGTGGAATAAACTTTTCAATAACTCTAAAATTTACTTTTTAATCTGTACATGAAAATAAAGTGAACGATTGCAAATTTATTTGGCTTCATGTTTATAAAACAAATAGATGCACCAGATCCAAAGATATTGACATTTTAGTAAATGTAAAGGGTGTTCCGATCAAAATTTTGTCAAACAGTAATGTGTGTGAGTTGATCAAAGTTTCCATTAATAAGTCAAATTCTTTTCTTTTTCAAGTTCAACTACTACAGGATACCGGAGAAATATTCAGCTAAGCTTCCTTTTTACCGAATTCGAATTGCCGGGTCTTTCGTTGAACACCTGCCATAAGATTTTGCACAGTCTCATTGTCCACTTAATTCGCCGCAGAACGCCAGTTTGCCTTGAACTGTTTCTCGCTCACAACAGCTTTTTGAGTCTTCTTAAGGTACCGCTTGACGATGGCCCAATATTGTTCGGTTGGGATGAGCTCTGGCGTGTTGGGAGGGTTCTTGTCCTTGGGAACCACTTGAACGTTGTTTTCTTAACGACAAGAAGCCAAAATAGAACGGAACAATTGTGTCGCGTCAGGCAGTAGACGTTTTTGTAGGCACTCGCTCAGATAAGTTTCCTGGTTGACGGTTCCGGTCGCAATGTAAACATTATTCTTCTAGCCACAGGTACAGATGGCCTGCCACGCCAGATATTTCTACGCGAGCTTTGACAGTTTCATGTGCTTGAAAATATCTGCTACCTTCCCTCGTCCAGTTGCCGTATAAAATTCCTGTCCCGGAAGCTGTTTAAAGTCTGCCTTTACGTAAGTTTCAAACTTCGTCAGCATCGTCGTGTACAACATTCGCGATTGTGCTTTGGCCGACGTGTTTTGTTTATCGTCACGATTTGGAGTCACCACTTTCTCGTTAGTCGACAGTTCAGCTCATTTTTTAGCTCTATCCACGGTTCCAGCTTCTTTGTGACATCTCGGATGGAAAGATTCGAGTTCCGCTCGAAACAGCGGCAACTCTTTTTGTCGTCGCTGTGACTTCAGCCTTCGATTTTCCCCCGATCCAGCTTTCCTGGCTGTCGACAAACGTTCACCGAACACTTTAAATACGTTGGTATCAGTTGATTTAGCCACATTCAACAAGTTCGTCAACTTGGCGTGAGAGTAGTTCGGATTGTCGCCATGCACGTGCAAAATTTTGATGCGTTGCTTCTCTTCCTTCGACGAAATGCACGATGAAAGGTAATACGTCAAGTTTAAGTCGACCAAATATTGATCGAAAAACCCTGTACTTTTGTCCAAAATCCAAAAAATCTAAATTTTTGTATGTCTCAAAAACGGCTGTACCTTATTTTCTGACCATGGCATTCAATTCAGCGCATGATTTTGCATTGGTCATGAACATCACCTTGTCGAGTTAAAAAATGCTGTAACATTGTGTTATCAAATTGGCAACTTTGCCCATACTACGCCAACCAGCGCCTCCATATCTCAGTTGGCAATCCTTTGTGATCGCTCGACTCGAATAGGCGTGAGATAAGAATTTGTAACGATCTGACCCTCCTTTCCAGATTGTCAACAAGTCACAATTTGAAGCCAACCAAAAAATAAACTTCATACATAAAAACTATTCTAAAAAAAAATGGGAGTGGGACACAACATGGCAAAATTGAAAGCGCTCACCCAGATTTCCAGAAGTCTTCATTGCAGGCCAGGCCCGTGTGCTTTCCAGATAACATCCTGATCATGAGGAGTTCGCTCCAAGACTGCACAGTTTGAAAGAAGCATGTAATTTTCTAAATTCTAACCTTCTAGGATTCATGTAATTTTCTGTTTTGGAGACTGCTAGATCTGTCATAAATAAATGAGATATTCCATGTAAATTAAAACTAGATAACGTATGAGTCTAGTCTGTTGCCTGGAAGATTGCAAACATTATTGTATGGTGCATGAAAGATTACAAACAATTTCGTTGTTTACGCCTCCTTAAGCGTGGAATTAAACGAGGGGAAATTTTACACGCCTGTAAAAATTCGTTATTTGTTTCTGTGTATAACCAAACATCTGCGTGTGTCATGACTGAACACGAGCTCCTCTTGCCGCAAGGCTGTAGATCTGGAATTTCGTCTCCATTGGGGACATTTTGTTTTCAGCACTATATGAAAGCCAGTTTAATAAAACTCATTAATTTTCTCGAAAAAATCAAGCACTGAAGCACAAACCCGTCAATCCCCTGACCGCGACTTTCCCAGCTATAAATGAGATTTAGGAAAAATTTCATAGCAATTCCAAGAACATTTAAGATGATTTCCAGAGTTTCCCGGGTAACTTTAAGCTGCACATATTGAATTTCAAGGATATATTCTTTCACACTCACGCAAGGAGTGTACACTGAACCCAATCATCCTCCTTTTAATGAATGAATCTTCCTTCGGTTGATATCAAAACATTGAAATCGCATTTTCAAATGATAGATGCAGGTGGAGGATGAATTTCTAGAAACCAGATGATTACCCTTCTAATGTTGAGCAACTAATAATACGCGAAGTAAATTGACCTCCCGTTCAAATTCGAATGCACGCTCTATGAAAAATCATCATGCCAAAGTGGGATGCGTATTGCATTGGAAAAGCCCTATAATGCAAATAATTTGAAATGAGAATGACATACATTCCATTTTACATCAATCGGTGGAAACCTATCAATTGCTATCAGAACTGGTACCATCACGAATAAAGGATCGAAAAAAGGCTCGCTTCCTACGGGTCCCCTAGAATTAAAGTCCCGTGAAAACAATTAAGAAAGAGGTACTTCCTACGGATGGGACGAATAACCAAGAGGTTAAAGTTGAACAAAATAAAAAAAATCCTACGGAGTCACGAATAAATATTTCTAGACTCCTTCAATTTTTGTGCTCCCGTTGCAATCGTTGCTTAACGGTTGAGGAAGTGTAATGTGAAATAATGTTATGTTCTTGTATTGTTTCAAATTATTCATAACTCGCTTATGATCTACACAGTTTTGAAACAAACACCTTATTAAATGTTGTTGATTGTCATACGAAACGTGGATGATTGTCTTACGAATCTAACCATAAGACAATCATCCGATTTCCGAATGCTTTTCGTTAAAAGGCGCAATCGAACTACTTTTCAGACGATCTTGGGATGATGTTTGGGTTCAGTGTAGAACATCAGCGTAGGAAATTGCTAAATTTTTCTGTCAATAATTTTGTTCATACAAAGATTATCCCCGAAACACCGCTTTCGTAAAGACATGCAAAGCAGCGGAGATATAATGACTACCTTTTCGTATCGCTGCACCACTGTGGAATGCTGGCTAATAAAAAGAGACATTGTGGTAATCGACCAAGAAGTTTTATATAATGCTCAACTTTAGATTATTATTTAAATATTTTCGTAGAAAATTTCAGAAACAAAAAGTTGTACATGGCAATCAAAATACAAATACTCATTAGCTTATTTTAGCTTACGCTGACTGCATGAATCAAATGGTTGCTACTCCATGATTGATCAAAATTAGTGAACAGGATTGTAATTGTAATTGTATTTATTAATCTTACGTGAACCAGTTCACAAATATTATCGGGTCAAGGATTGAGATTGACCGTCCATTTAAATTGTACAAGTGCAATGAAAACAGTTGATCAAATAATGACTAAAAGTGTGGCAAACTAGTAGTGTGGATTATAATTAATCATGATCCTCACCACCAGCCCACCACAGTTTTTGAACCACCAGCAGGCATCAGGCTTTCCACAATCAAAATTCTGATTCCCATTATAATGTAAACAGTATTTTAAAAGTGAATTAAACTTCTTATTTGCTTATGTACTGGTCCGCCATCTTCTGTAACAGAACTCATTCTATCAAATAAACGAAAGCTTTCGCCAGCTTCCACAGTTTGCCGCTAGGGTGGAAGTTTTCAACTTCAAACTTTTACATCGATTCCGCACGCCTGCGCTTCACTCGTTCATCGATCCAACCATATCCACGCACCTGACAACGTTTCCATGCACTCACATGGCGACATCGATTTCAGCCCAAACTGTCTGGTTGTAATTATGTCCAGTCCAACGCAGGAGAAGCTCATCCATTCGGAGGATGGCTTCAACATTTACCTGACAAAACAGACCACATCGACCATCGGATTACGCTGGAACTTTCCCGAGCCCCCCGAGGCCCCCTCATTCGATCTGTTCAAGGTGGAGAAATGCTTCAGCTGCAAGCGAAATCAATGGCAAGTAGTGCACTGGGGAACGGCCTGGTCCACCATGGTTCGGAACCTGGAACAGAACCTCTGCTACTCATTTCGGATTAGTGCCCTGCAGCTGAATGAGGAGGACGAGCGATTCGTTTGCGTCCGGAAGTCACAGATCTTCAAATCGTTCACCCTACCGGACGTTCCGTCGACGATGGCAATTTTCCGAGCGGTCAAAAAGAGCCAACCCGCCTTGATACGGAAACTTCTGAGTATCAAACCGCATCTGATTAACGTTCCGGTCAATGGAGAAACCCTGCTGTATCAAGCCGTGCGGAACAATAATTTGGAGGTGATCGATTTGCTGCTGGAATTTGGAGCGAATGTGAATCTTGGAGTACCGAGCAATTCGGAAACTCCATTGCATGTGAGTTTGACAAATAATTCTTACAAATCAAAAGCCTTATTAAATCATTTTTACAGCTAGCCATCTACAACAAAAACGTCAAGATAGCTCGAGTTTTGATTGAGCACGGGGCGGACATCAATGCGGGAAATTGTATCGGAATGACTGCCGGTCACTACGCAATCGACACAAACGACCTGCACACGCTCAAGTTTGTACTTTCACACGGCGGCAGCACCGAGTCACGTGATCGCTGCAGTTGGACGTTGATCTTCCGGGCCATCTACATGCACGCAAGCACCGAGATCATCAAGCACCTATTGGAGAGGAAATGTCGGCTGAAGATTCGTGACAAGAACCGGCTTATGCCACTCGATTATGCTCGGCTGACGGAACAACAGGACGTCATCAATCTGATCAAGCGAAGACTCAAGATCTAAGAGGAACGCCATCGCACGCGGCATCTTTATTATTATTTACAGAGTGTGTAAAATTTCCAACGAATTTCGTAGCACTTACTCACGTTGGCGAGTGCTTTTTAAATAAAACTTATCTATCAATACTTAACCCAAAAACAAGATTTGTTTGCAAGAGATGGTAGAATACTACAGTGCTCTTCGGAGGAGTATTAAGGGCGTAAGTACGGAGAGCAGGGTTGCCATCTTGTTCGTCGCGCTATTGGCAGTGCTCTTGCGTTGCTCCTCCCAGCCATCGTCGTGGCTGTCTCCATGGTGATCGGGGTGGTGATGAGCTTCTCGTTTTCTTCGGGATTCTTCTGGCTGTTCTTCCACTGGCTTGACGATCGACAGCTTCGTGGAGATCGGTTTGCTATCTTGAAGGTTAATTCCGCCGGGAACGAGTGGGTTGGCGTATTCGGATACCGGTGTCTGCACGGAGTTTGGTCCACGGACTCCGTATATCGGATGAGAATCTGGGGCGACGTAGTCGGAAATCGGTGGGATTTCACCACGGAATGGTCCAAACTGAGGAGTATTTCGGATGAACTGTTCCGTGTTGGAAACGGATTTAATTGCCTCATGGCGGACGTTGCTTGGCGAGTTTAGCAGGGACACATCCAATACGGCTTTACCATCATAGGACACGATCGATCCCTCTGGGTAAACCTTGATAACGTTTTGCGTCGTCGCCGGGGGTAGGTAGAATGAATCAATTCGGTCATCGGCCATCGCCATTTTGTCTTCACCTTCTTCGACGTTCATTTCTTTCAGATCTCCAGTCAATCGCTCAACTGAATCCTTCCGATCTTGCGACTCAGCCGACTTGTGTGCCATGGCCATACTGTCCAGCGGCGATGGAATAAACATCGGTTCAAATGCCTGCCTCTGGGGTTCCCCACTGCCAATCATCAACGCGTCACTTTCGATCGCCTCATCAATGTCATAATCCTGTCTCCGTTGAATCATATTTCCATGATGACGCATTTGATCGTCGTATTCGGCGTTCATGGCTCCATTTCGACGGTGAATTGGTTTGAAGCCACTTTCCACCACAACGGAGCTCGGTTCAAAGCCACTGCTCGACTGTGAATCGGAGGCAGCTCTATTCTCGTTTACGTCATAAGGGTGTTTGAAGATGGGTTTAATGTTCAGGGGCTCCTGCATGACGGGTCGCTTCGTCAGTCGGATAGGAAGGGTGATAGGGGCTGGTTCGACTTTCTTGTGGCTCATTGTGAGATACGGAGATACATCGGGGACCATGTACGGGACGGTTTTGGTCGGTTTCATAAGCAGCATTTCCAGTGGCTGTTGGGCTAGTGAGTGCGGTGGTGGAGGTGGAGGAACCTTTCGGAATGGTTTGATTTCGGTGGGTTCTCCGAGCAGAAGGATTGGAGCTATGGCTTTCATGGGTAGTTTGGACTTGGTCATGAAAGGCCGCATCAGGGAGTTGATTGGTTTCTGATAGTGGTTGATGATCATCGACGGTTGAGGTATGTTGTACGGGCGAGATGGGCGGCCATTGATGGGGCGTCTTTCTACGGCGATCGGTCGTCGCATGGGTAGCTTTACCGGTCGGAACATAGGTCCACTGTTTGGTGGTCGGAGGTAGACTGGTAGACCGGAGGATGATAGAATCGGTTTTCCGTGATGCATGATCTCCGACTGGGTTAGAAGTTGGTGGTCATTGGCAGTGTGATTTCCATAGGTTTGATTGTTTTTGAGCTTTTCTTCGAGATCTTCAGCGGCTCGAATGCCATCTTCGATGATTTTGGACATTTCGGGATCGTTCTCTAAGTCCAGCTTGAAGCCCTGCGTGGGTTGATCCGGAGTCATCTTGTGATTTTTGATCAATTCATTGTCATTTTTGTGCAAGAAGTTTTCGTGCTGTTGAACGAACGAATCCGACGGGAGTAATTTTGATTCGTGTCGAATGGAAGGTTCTGCGTTGATGCCTTCTTCATTCGGATCAACGTAGACTTCGTCGATCTCACTTGGGGCGGCGACATCGCATGAATCAAGTACGTTGATGCGCCATCCGATGTAGCGGTGAGTGAAGCACTGGTAGTAGACGGTATCCGGAGTGTCGGCATCCGGTGTCCAGCTGATGATTCCGGGTTCTCCTGAGTCACACTTCAAGGTAAGACTGCGTTGGTAGGCTCCAAACGATGGATACGAATCAGCTGGTGGGCCATCGGGATTCGGGGTCCAATTGCAGAGACGACCAACCCCCGTTGGCATTAGCTGACCGTTACTGGTTTGATGGACTCCAGCAAAGATGCGGATATTCTGTGTTAACGAAGGAAGGTTGGTATGGGCAGTGCAAGCAAGCTATCAATGAAACACTTACCTTTCGTACATCTTCTTCTTGATGTTGGTAGCCTCCAACGGGATCATCGGTAATGTAGAACGGGTGATATTTGGCCGGTGTTTCTGGGTCATGTCCTCCCTCAACCACAAACGTGTATGTCTTTCCGCGAACAACATTGATCTCCGGAATCAGGAGTCCGTTGATGTACCAGGAAATACCCCAACCAACGTGACCTATTGTTTAGATGAATTATTAGACAGGTAGATCAATAGCGAACACACGGGACTCACCAGTGATTGCCGGGTATCCTTGCTTGCCTCCAGTGGGTCCCATTTGTGCGTATAAAACTCCGTCCTCTGGTTCGTAGCATTGGATTGGTGGAATCTCCCAAGCACCAGCTTTTGCTGGTGGACGTGCCGTAGCCGGAGCACTTGGGCGTTTCATCGAGTCCGCTCGTCGATTAGGTTCTAGACTTTGTAACTTTTGTGGATTCTCCTGGTGTTTCTGCTGATCCGACTCGGGCGTTGGACAGTTCCAGAATGGTTGACGACCAAAGTCCACCTGTTTGTTGTTTTTCAAGTATTGCGAGTGGAAGGAAACTTCGTATCGTTGGTTCAGTGGTCCGATAGCCCAAACAATCGCTTGAGATCCATTGGTGAAGATCGGTAGATCCAGATGGTCGGATGCCTTCAGCGGTCTTTGGTAGGTCACAATTGAGTAACCGTTAACCATGGCGGCGTTCAGAAGGCGGATTGAGCTACTGTTCTCGTTGATTCTCGTATCCGGACAGCTTCCCCGAGCTCCGGAACATTGCGACTTGGCATCTAGGTAGTAGTCCTGGGCGTATCCCTTTCCGGTGGCCTTGTCAACCCAAACCACGGCTACGTCCGATCCGATCATCACGCTGTTGGCATGATCCGGGGAGATTCCGAATGACATGTACTCGCCGTCCTCTGTCGGATGTCATCAAGGGGAAAGGGAAGAGAATGGGAATATGTCAGTCACTATCATCATCATCATCATCATCATCAACGTCATTTATCGTCAGGGTGATGCGGTTAGGTAACAATTAGATAACCAGCGGCTCGCAACGAAGTCAACGGACTTTAATTACAATGTGGTTATGCATACCCCTCAACATTCTGTGTGTGTATGTTTTTTTTTGTGCTGAATACAGGTCACTAAAGTGCATAAAGCTGTTAAACTGCGCTCACAAGCGATCATCGCGGAGACCACCGGGTGTTGTGCGGCAGGTAATAAATTTTGCTCCGTCTCGCTGTTTATGGGAGAAGAATGACATCGTTTTGACGTGTTCGCGCGCCCGCAATCTCGATTACGTGATACCCTCGTCAGCACTTTCTCGACATACTTCTCTCGCTGAAACTGCCCCACTGACCTTTGCGTCAAGTGACGACCGACGACTCGGTTACGAAATTTCCCAATTGAATCTAATTGGGGAACCGTAACGAGACCCGTTCAAATTTGCATTCATATCTGGGTTGAATGGTGAGCACCTGTTCCCTGTTGTTTTAATCTTGGCAAGTCACGGTCCAGGCTTCACCACACCAATTAAGAACCGTTTCACGATAGGAGTCAGCTAATTGAGAGTGAGAAAAAAAAGAAGAAAGATGCTACTTACCCAGCTTGGCTACCAGCTGGATGACGATGCTCTCTCCAGCGACGGCCCATCGCACTTCGAACGCCAGGTCATCCAGTAGTACTTCGCAGTTCAATTTGGACTGGTTGGGTGTGTTTTTGTGTGGTTTGGTTGAAAGGGAGGGAAAAAATTGGAGCAGCGTATGAGTGATGATCCGGAAAAAAATGATGGGAAATGTCAGAACAAGAAAGATGCGATTTTTTGGTACCCAATTGGAATGTCAACAGTGGAATTTAGAACAGTGATGATATTGTTATAAACGATGTCAATTATCTAGGTTAGTCGTGTTAAATCAGGAATATCCAATAGCAGTGGGTGTTATAGATATTGATAAGCTACTAATGAATGAGTGAAGTTATGTACAATTTTGTTAGAGTACTAATTCAGCTAGAAGATTATTTTAGCACAATATTGGTTGACTAATGTTGATATTATTAGGCTTTAAGTAAGTTTATACAACCAAAGTGACCTACATCAATGAAAGCGAATTATTTTATTAATATAAATCCACAGTTTTTTTGTTTTTTTAATGCATGAAAAATAAAGACGTTTACGAAAAATTCTTGAAAAGCCATTCTATAGGCTGTTCCGATAATTATAAATACACTAATGATTAACCGTGAAATCAAAATTCGTGCAGTATTCAACCAACTTTTGACTGCGTCCTGTTGTTTATATTTAAATTAAACCGATGTTGTCATTTTTCTCAATTTTTCGCATGGAAGTTTCAAAATGCGTGGTCTTTCTCCCGAGCAAAGGAAACGGATTGTGCACAAACGGTGCACTGTCAGAGGCTCTTTCGATCAGAAAACTGGCTAAGGAAGAAGGTGTGAGCGTCGGAGCAGTTCAAACCACATTCCGGAAGTATCAACAACAGTACTCTTTCGTATGTTTGAGAACAAAATAATCAAACACCACAGTATGGTCCTTTTTATTTGAGAAAGAAAGTGTATTTATATTTTTTGGAACAGTCTATATTTAGGAATCATATTTTCATTTATCGGAAAATGTCTCAAAGATAAAGAAGGATAAATAAGGTACAAATCTGATAGGTATACCAATCATGAATACTCCTTCAATCATCTGCCAGAATTAACTGTATAAGCAAAATCTTTAAGTATTGATAGACAATTCTTCAGTATTGGAGAAACTATGAAGAATACGATTTTTTTTTATTTTTTGTGTTGGACTGGATCGGCAAAATATCTGCGAAGTTTAATACCTTAGGGTCTACATGAAACACACTCAAGTTTCAAACTCACACCGCTGCTTAATAAAGAGATAAAAAGCTATCTTGAAGTTCCTTTGCTGTGCATTTGTTGCAAATGGGCTGTAGGAACTTGATTGTGACTTAATTGAATCGCAATCAATTCGCCATTAGCATAAGATCGTCGCGGGCAAGAGAAAGGATTTTGTGTTTAGTTTCGGAACTCATGACGTCCGCTGAGTTCGAGCTTCTACAAGTTCGAAAGCATTTATTCCAAATGCTCCTGAACAAGCGGAAGACACCCAAAACACAGAATCACCGAATGTTATAGGTATTAAATAGTAATCATACCATGGATCATACCATCACAGAAAGACCCGTTGAAATACCACTTTAAAATTTTAAACCAAGGGAACGTCCATTAATTACGTCACGCAAAAAATGACTTTTTTAACCCCCCCTCCTCCCCCCCCTTGTCACGTTTTTTGTATGGAACTTCAATTTTTTTGTATGGATCGTCACGTTTTACCAAACCCCCCCTCCCCCCTTACTGCGTGACATAATTAATGGACCTTCCCCAATATTTTCCGAATATAACTCACACTTGTGTATTCACTGAACATGTCAAATGTGAGCCTGACTGGAAAACTGCCATTTCTCAAACGACTTGCCATAACTACCAGCATATGAGCAACATATTAGGATTATACTCGAAAATAAGGCAACCCACAAAATTAATCACCAAAAATTGATTTTATGTCGGATATATTTGAAACTTTTAGGAAATAATTAAACTCAGGGACTGTTTTTACAAAGTTGGTTAATTGAACCTCTTCTAGGCTAAGTGCTCGCACTTTGAACTTAACGCTACCCATCAAACCCTGAGCAAGACTTGCGGTTTCTTTCTTACAAACTTCCATCCACTCCTTCTTCAAAACCTTGTCGGTTTGGAAGACCTTCCCTGTTGAGGCTACGGCTGGTTGAATTAGCCTGCCACAACAAGTAGTTCTTGGAAAATTTGTCAACCTTCTTCTTCCGGAACTTCTCCAGAACATCCAAGCGGGGATTGCCGACGTAAAACTCCAAACCGGGGATCTACTTGGCGTCCACTTTAATGTAAGTCTCGGCGTCCGTTACGATGATTGTCTGCACCAACCACTCACGGTACAGCTTCCTGGAGCGGGATTTGGCTACCGGCTTCATTGTCTGCTGAACGAACCAATCTAAAGAATTGACCTTCTTTGCCACATCCCGAACTGAATGGTTCGGATTGCGCTTGAAGTAATCCCTCACCTTCCTTGCGTTCACAGGGTCGGTCGTCTTTGCTTTTCATCCACTGCCAGCTTGCCAATGGTAAAGAGCAGTTCTAGCGATGTGAAATTTCGGTTTTACACTTCAAAATCTAGTTTTCACACTATTTATTTCAAGACTTCTAGTCTTCCGAGCTGTTGTCTGCCGAACTGTTGACAGGAGATCAGTTATTGCGTCATTTTATCTTTGACCAGTTTGACTTTGGACATTTTGTCTTTTAACATTTTGGTCTCTGGAGATTTTGTATTTGTACATTTTGTCTTTCGACATTTTGTCTTTGGAAATATAATCTTTGGACAAATTATCTTTGGACATTAAGTCTGTCTTCCGGTCTTTTGTCATCCGACCTGTTTGATATCGTAATTTTGTCTCTAGACATTTTGTCTTCTAACGTTTGGTATATTGAACATTTTTTTATCGGCTTTTTCTCTCTCAACTGTGTGTCATTTGATATTCCGTCTTTTGTCAACATTTTGTCTGTTGCTTATGGCTTTTGTTATTTTGTCTTTAGACATTTTGTCCTTAGACATTTTGTCTATCGACAATTTGCCTGTGTCTATAAAATGTTTGTCCTCCAATCGTTTCTCTTTCAAATTTGTATCATCCAGCCTTTTATCGTTCAACCTGTTTTCTTTCGTTAGTTTATCCTTGAACGTTTCGAATCTTTGTCTTTTCTAGCATTGTTTTTCTATTTTCTGACATAACCAATTTCATCTTTCTTTCAACATTTTGTCTTGAATCTTTCAGACTTCTGACATCTTGTTTGTTGACTACTTGTTTTGTGAGTTTTTTTCTTCCTAGCTTTGATTTTCCGGTTTTGACGTAGGACTACGTCTTTGTTTCTCATACCGCGATACAATTTAAAAACAAACCAAAAACCGAATTGCGACCGTCGCGAAATGTGTTCAGGTTTTGCGCGTAAATATATCAATCGTTTCACCAAAGGTTTTATAGGATTTTGTACCAATCTACCGGGAATATTTCTACGCATGGATTCAAAAAAGTAGGGTTGTTGTACCCGTTATGGCAATACGTTCCTGTTATGGTATGTTTCAATTATGGCCTATGGGATTGCAAAGGCTATTATTTTAATACACCATAATAGAACAGTATATCACAAACAGCACACTCATCCTATTTTGTTGATACTATTGAAAAATTCATAAATGTTAAGTCTTTGTTTAAAATACCCATCGAATCTCACGTGAACTTAAAAAATTCACTTTAAATTAACGGAAAATAGACTAATATTCACTAACACCGTTAGAAATAAATTGATCAAACGATAAGTATGTCATTATTTAAAAAGAACATTAATTCAAAATGACATTGCATTGATGATTCAAAAGGCCTTACATTTATTAGCGTTGGGGCTCTATATATCATCTGTTTTTTTTTTTTTTGTAATTTTATCTTTGCATACTTTGTCTTTTTGGAAATTTTCACCTTAAACATATTATTTTAAGACATCTCGTTTTTCATCATTTTGTTTCATGACATTTTGTCTATTAACCCTTTTGTATTTTGAAGTTTTGTCTTTTGGTCATTGGCCTTCCGTTATCTATCTTCTGTTTTACGATCGTATGTCAATCTTGCGCTTTCGAATCTTTGTCTTCCGGCCATTTGTCATCCGGGCTATTCTCTTTCATAATTTTGTCTCTGAACTTTTTGTCTTTTGAACGTTATCCTATCAATTTTATGCCTTTAAACTGGGTGCCATTCGATATTATGACTTCAACTTTTTATCTATCGATCTAATGCGTTTCGACATTTTATCTTTCGTCATTTTTACTTTAGAAATGTTGTCTTTCGACAACTTGTCTTTGTCCATCAATTGTTTGTTCGCGGACGTTTTGTCGTGAGATCTTTTATCCTTTGAACTTGTGTATTCCAGCCTTTTGTCATCCAACCAGTTTTCGTTCGTCAGTTTGTCCTGGATCGTTCCAAATCTTTTTCTTTTCAACCGTTGTCTTTCGACTTTCTGATTATATACATTTGTCTTTCAACATTTTGTGTTTCGACGTTTTGTCTTTCGACATTTTGTCTTTCGACATTTTGTCTTTCGAAATTTTGTCATTCGACATTTTGACTTGCGACATCTTGTCTTTTACCTATTCGTTTAGTGAGCTTTTGTCTCCGAGGTCAATCTTCATTTTCAAACTTTTGTCTTTCGAGCTTATGTCTTCCGACATTTTGTCTATTTATGTTACGTCTTTTGTCATTTTGAAATCCGTCATCTTGTCTTAAGGCTGTTTCTCTTCCGGGAGCTATTGACTGAAAGCTTTTTATAATTTGACCTATTATTTTGTCATTGTATCATTGGATAGTTTGTCTTCGGACATTTTGTCTTTAATCATTTTGTTTTTTTCCGATTGTTTGCCGATTTTATATTTATATTTTAGTTTTATTGTATCGAATCTTCTTCCTTCGATCTTTTGTCTTACAATCAATTTTATTTCGGACCGTTTGTTTTTGATGTTTTGTCTTTGATTCATTCGTCTTTCAAATATGTGTCTTCCGATATTGTGTTTATGATATTGATATTGTGTTTTTGGATATTTTGTATGTAATCACTTTGGATGGTGTGATTCAAAGAGCTGGGATAGACACGGATCTTCAGGAAGCCTGGCTAACTATTTGGCTTAACCGACATGGACATTGCTAGTGAAGGACCAACCACGAATTGCATCAGTTGCTGGGAGAACTTCTTATCGTACACATCGCTAAAATCGGTCGACTACCATGGGCTAAGCATGTCGTAAGAATTTCGGATGACAGCCCTATTGAAATAATTCTCCAGGCGACCAGTGGACCCTCCGCGAGGCAGGCGAGGTACATCCATGGACCGAATACAATGGAGACAACTACTGTCTACAGCAGATGCCACACCAGCCTTGGCCTGATTGGTAAGGTAAGTACGTCTGTGGTCATTTAGTCATTGTATTTTCGATATTTTGTCTTTCAAGGTTTTGTCTGATGATCATTTGTCATTTGTTTGACATTCGATCATATGTCTTCTATGCTTTTGTCTATTAAATTTTGGCAAAACACTTGTGGTACATAATGAAGGCGAAGACTTCTGGGAGGCACTTCGTACTGTAGATATTGACGTTTGAAAGCCAGCCTCGACAAAAAGAGGGAATGTGACATCCCCTTTTCACTGATTGTGAGCCCCAGCAACACATTCTTTGACAACTTCGTGTGCGCTATGTACTTCACATCGCAGCTATTTTTTTGTAGGGTAGGTGAAGTAGCCTTTACCTTGATAGTCTTTGCTGTCCAATGTGAGCTACATCTTCCCGTCCATAACAACCACCATGTTCCGCTTATCCGGGAAAATCTCCTCAATCTTAAGCCATTGTTTCTGGGTTTCCGCTTGGTTCTCCGACAATAGCTGGCTTGGACTGACGCTTCTGAATATGGATATCCATTTTGCCATATGCATATGGCGTTTGACGTTTGCTAACGCTCCCTACGCACGGTGCAGGAAGAAGTAACTACCTGTGCTTTGCCGTCTTTCTTTTGAGCTTCTGTTGAATCCTCCGGTCGTTAAAATGAGCGGCCGGCCGGATTTTGGCTTCCACTCGATGGATTCTCCCTGCTGCAGAAGTGCCACAATCTTGTAGATGTTTCTGCAATCGTATCCGGCCACCATAAACGGTAGGACACTGGTAACCTATACTTTCCGGAACTGCATTCGCTGTTTCCAAAGCAACCCTGTCCCTGTACCTCAACCCCCTGGCCAACTCCCACTCGTGCATTTGCTTTCACTGGTGTCGAGACTATTGTGGCCCCTGTCTACCTCAAGCCCGTACATCTTCGAGCAGTATCCCAGAAGCCTAAATCGCCGTGTTCGTGTGTTTCAGCACCAGCGGTCCACTTCGACCGTGCAGGGACCTGACGACTGCTGCTCTCCGGCTGCCTTGCGACGTTTTGTATTCCGTAGAGCTCTACCTGCCGAGATCCACTCGGATAACGGCCTCAATTTCCAGGGTGCCAGCAACCATTTGCGAGAGCTGTACGATCTGCTGCGTGATCAAAGACGACAACCGAAATCACTGGCAGCGAAACTTTATGGCCTGTGGAGGCGGCAGTTGAGTCTCCAAGATATGTCATCATCCGAGTTCTGGAGGCCAGCGACAACTCTCTTTCGAGGACATGACGACTAATTTCACCCAAGTCGTAGCGGTTATGTATTATCGATCCCTCACCCCGCTGCCAGAAGATCCGGACGAATTGCATGTGCTCACTCCCGGGCACTTTCTGACCAGCAGTCACAGATCCAGACTACAGCGAACCGTCTGCAGCACTATCAGCAATTACAACCGCTGGTGCAACATCATTGGAAGTGGTGGAGGCGAGAATACATCTCTTAGCTTACAATCAGAGACAGCGAGATCCACGTCAACGCAACTGAAGGTGACCAAATGGTGGTCCAGGCGATGGATTCGGCCGCTATCGAGTGGCTCGGCCACGTATCATCGAAGTCTACCAGAGCCCCGACGACGTGGTCAGGGTAGTGAAGGTACGAACACCTAACGTAGCTGTCTACAAGCGGCAAGCTGCGCGTATCTGCTTGTTGCCGGTCCGAGTAGATAGTCATCCTGCAGTCAATCGAACGCCGGCAACCCGAGACGAGATCGCCGAAGTCGGACGACAGATAATTTTTTTCACTGGGTTTAAGATCCGATTTGTGCACATATGGCTGAATATTTTGAATTCGCAAGTTCACTAGTAAATTTATGCGGCCAGCATGTTAGGTGTAAACTCAGTGCGCTCCTATATCGAGCGCCCCCGTGCAGCATAAATTCTCCTCATTTTATGTCCTATGCACGGGGAAGCCGCAACAATTACCGGTAGCAAAATATTTCGCACTGTTGAATCATCAGCGTATTTGCACAAACATACCATAACAACAATATAAGTCACTTCCTTTTTCCCCCACATGTACAATGCGTCATGACCCGTGTAGCAACAGCACAACAGAACCATTAGCATAAAATATATTCAGCCACTGAATTTGGTTAATTCATTCTACCGTGTATCCACGGTAAAACCTAATATACTCTTTTATGAGTATTATTTGTTCACACAGAGAAAGAATGTGATAGTCTTACCACAATTGTGGACGATTAGGATGACTATGGGCAAAATAAATGATTTTCAACCAACCATATTCAAGGTCAAATGATCATTCAAAAAGTTGCATCCAACCTCCTACAACGAAAAAAGATCAATTTGCTATATAGTCAAAACTATATTTCTCGTAGTCGTAAGACATATTATCACATTTTATGTTGCTGTTATCGAAAAAATTTAATCTCATTTTCACCAAACAACCTGCACTTTTAACATCACATTGTTAATGCTTGCCATATTGTCGCTAAAAAAGATAATAGTCTGCACCCGGTGTAAGATTATAAACCAACTGTTTGGCACACAGTGGCAGCGTACCCTTGTTCGTGAAAAGTGCCATATATTTTTGCTGGTATCCTAGCTTAACCGCCTATTCAGCATATTGTTATTTGACATGTTCGCCATCCGACATATTGTTAAAACCATAAAGGAGATTAAGATAACATATCGTTGTTCATACTACAGGTTTGTGTAAAATGTCGTAACAATAGACAGATAGCCGTCACAACATTAACAGAGTGCCGTCCATAGGAATCGGCTTTTGATTATGCGGGATATTCATCTATAATGTCAGAATGGATTCCTGTAACCATGACCATAGTCAATAGTGATGATGATGAAAATGGCATCACCGGCACAAAAAATGTGTAACCATGATTTATTGTCGGTACAACCGGTCGGTACATATCGGTTTCTTCTCTGTGGCACTTTTGAGAATAACGCAGAGACGTCAAATGTGACTTTTATGCTACATTTAGATTACAGAGTTGTGACATGATAAGGACTAATCTCGATCGACGGATGTCGTAGTGATAGTTTCTAAACCCTTGTAATCATGTTACAACTCCGCAGTATGAACAAGCCATTACTCCTTTGTAGAGAATTAATTTTTCTCCCATTTCCAGCAATGCAATGTCAGGAAACAAGTGTACAGCGAGAAAAAATCTTGCAAGTAAAACTGAAATTTTACCTGACACACGCCTATTGTCAAAACTACACACGTAGGCTCCAGTCAACAACTTACTACGTCTATGGTTCAGCTCTTCAACATTTGTAGTAAATTTGACTGCCTCAGCAAGTTGATATCAACTTCACCATTCATTTAATCGCAGGCATGATAAAATCAAATGCACTGTTAAACACCTTGGTTTAACAATTTGGGGATTCGCTCTCAAAGTTGTCTGCTGGAGTGGCCTTGTGAATGCGGGTATAACGAAAACTGAATAAGCTTAACTTGAGCGTGCATGTAGTTGTTGCCGCGCTTCCCACTTAAGGCCTGGGCTACAATGGGAGCGCAACGGCGCGGTGCGGCAGGAGTTTGACTACAAAATATATGGATTAACTGCTGTGCGCCAAGCTGCCGCAACGCTGGGTTGCTGTATTCTCATTGCAGTTGGCCTTTATGGGCAATTAAGGTCTCCACCGAAAAGAGGAAATGCTTACTTACTGTTAAATATAGATGAATCCAAGTTGAAAAAGAAGACACCGAGTGAGTGATAAATCTGACAGCTCCCAGCAGCGATAGTATCGGACACCAAATGTTAAAAATGCTACAGGTAAATCTCAAATGAAATTCTAATTAAAGCAGGTTTGTTGCATGGATGTTGGTATGGTTCTCCATAGTATATTTGCTATTGCTGTTTTGTGTTTTCAGACATGGTTTCCAACTCAACTAAAATGTGTGAGATCAATTGTTGTTGCTCTTATTAGGAAAAACAAAATCCTAGTTTATCTTAAATCGATGGTGGTGTTTAGATCCGTGTTAGCCGTGGACAAAGCGGCTCAACACATAAAGATCTGAAGGAACACGCAAAGTGTCCAAAAAGTGTGACTTATATTTTTCTGTAAGATCGGCTGGGAGATTTTTGTGCTCTTAATGTGTACTACGATTGGCAATTGTATTGCGGAGAGCAGACAGACAATGCGTTTCTTACACCATTTCCAATCTAATCTAACAGAATCCGTAAAAAGCCAATGAAAATTTTCGATTGAGTGGATCAAATTCTAACACCTTGTAAACAAGCTCCCTGAACTGTCAACAATGGGAGGTTAATCACAGGACTGAAGCGGCTGTCATTCGCGAACGTAATTGCAGGTGTGAGGCCGAAAACTTGGTGCTGCGTCTGGTTAGCCATTTGACAGCGAACTGGCAGTGTCATATGCTGCATACAGAATGAATATTGCGGCAGACGTTGTCGTGTATTATCGTTAGTTTGATTCGAGAGAAAATCTGGCACGAGTTGTACCCAGTGCAGTTGTTATCGCAACGACAGATATATTTTCGTTGATTTATCAGCCAGGTATTAAAAATATTTTTATCTAACATTGACTGACATTGTAGCTTGGTAGAAGAAATGTTGTACCTTGCCAATCACCATGTGAACCGAGCCTAAAAATATTTAAAACGTCGCCAGCGCCCCACCAAAGTGCAGGCTTCAGAACTAATGCTCATCTTCAGTCACTGCGGGTGAGACATTCGGTGCAATGACCTGTTGTTGCCGTACGCTCGCTTCGTTTGGAGCTGTCAAATGTTCACAAGCGAAGGAGCAGGGAGCAACCAGCATATATTTAGCCGATCGAGAACTGACTACCAGTGTGCGGCAATGGTAACGTCACAGAAAATCTGCAACTGTTAGAAGTCAGCTTTTTTTAATGCACGCTTATCTGCATGAATACAAAAAGGCTCATAATTTTTATAAATTTTCGTTCTCTCTACGATTTCCTGTCAAGTAATTGTATGCTCACCGCAAAACTTTGAATATGAAATTTGTAGGCAAATCGTCTACGAAAAATCTCAAATTTTATTGTTCCACACCACAACTCACTCCAGCATTTTTTCTGTTAAGCTGTGCAGCGTAACATTAGATAATTAAGTTAAGAACAACAAAAACATATTTTCAGAAAAAAAACTTTGTACATATCAACAATTGTCTTCTTTTTGAAATGATTCGTGCTTTTCTCATATTAGAAACAAATAAAAATCTGGTTATCAATTTGAATTTAACAACATCTGCTCATTGGTTCGATTTCCCAGAGAATTCATGAAATACTAAGTTCGATTTTCTATTAAGAAAAAAATCGGCCCAATGGCCCATTTGGCCTTTTGACCCATCTAGCCCACGTACGGCCGTTTACGCATATGCGTATGTACATACAACAGTTCCACACGATTGATCTTTTTGTATATCCATAAATCCACAAGGAGTTATCGGCGCAAAATTCAACAAAAATCTCACGTTAAACATGACTTCATACACATCGGAGAAATTGACAATTCTTTTTTTCAAATTCTGTATGAAGATTAGTCAACCACTAGCTTGTGTACCATTTCGAAATGTTGCTTTTCATCCAACAGAAAAATATTTTAATCACATCAACAACTTTTACACAACGTTTCAAAACCCCCACCACCACTTCCACCAACTACCTGGTTTGGAAAACCGCATTATACTTACAAGCCCCTAAAATTTATAGCCGATCCATTTAAACGAGCACGTGTATCTTTGTTTGTATTTGCGTTCTCACAGCATTTCAACTAGAAGTACTCGCTCCAGCAGCCGCAACAGATTGTCAGCGCTAGTTATGCTATTTAGGGCTAGATGAATAGAATGAATGGCTAGTAGTTAGGACTTAGATAGTAAATAGCAATGAGCTCAGCTTGAAGAAAAAAAAAATCACGCCGCTGACCATTTGCTGCGTTCGGTTTGTTAATCGCCTGCTAATTGTCGTCGTCGTCGTCGTTGTTGACGTCTGTTTAGTTTGTTTCTATGTACAGCTGTTCAATGCACCCCCATTGTTCGTTCGGTTTGCATTTCTCGCGTCGTCTGCTTTTGCCACTTGCCACCGAACCGTCGTCATTATCTTCATCATCAATTACACTTCATGATGCGTGTCACAATCGTTTTTGGTTTAATTGTTTTCCACGATCGCAGCGGAATTGGAATTTCATGTGACAATAGCACAAAGCGCCACCATTCCCATTGTCGTCGCGTTAGAAGTCGGTGTTGTCAATTAAGCAACAGTGGCGGGCACTGACTACTTTGATTTTTTTTTTGTTTTTTTTTTGTTGATGGAATGATTGCAACAGGTGGTCGGGAAGGATTAGTTACGAATGACGTTTTGATGTGATTGGTGCTTCCGTCGCTAGGTGGCAGCTGGGTAGTGTGCGGTTATGCGGTTGCATTTGGTTAATTGAGGGTGCTGCTTTGTATACAAATGGTGATGGTAAGTGGGATAGACTATTAGAGCAATAAAAACGAGCAATTTCTCGGTACACAAAATCGTACAAGAACTGTTTATTTATTACAATCGCTTTTCTTGTGCGGTAGTTTTTTTTTATATTCCATGTTCACTATTAAGGACGGAAATAAAACTGTCATTTTCATGAGCCTAAGATACTACTATTGGATAAAAAAAAATGGTTACAGAAATGAGGCTTGGCGTGGATTGTTTACAAGCTATTTACAAATGTAATGTGCTGGGTTTTTTTTGTTTTGCGTTTCGTTTGTTAGCATGTTTGTGATTTTCAACTGCCTCCTCATAAATATAGGCCCATTTGGCGTTGTTTACCTCACTGTTGTTCAACTTCGAAACTACAAGCTAATAGTGTAATTACCACTAGTTATTATCGTAATCCACTTAATTGATTAATGGTACAATAAACATGATTTATCTCGCAGAGAGCAAAACGGAAAGAAAAACTGGCCCCGTCAGAAGCAATTTATCAATCTCGGCCGTTGTCGGTTGTTTGTTGAGATTGTTACGGAGAAACCAAACGAAGAAAAAAAACTTACAAACCTACAAATCGTACTGTATTGAACCTCTCGCGAATGGCAGATGGACTTTAAAATAAGTTTGCCGTTTCGGAACTCCACCGACCAAAATCAGTAGAACAACGATCCGACGTAGTCTAAAAGTCCCTGCTCGCGGTTGTTATTGTTATTGTTATTCTGTTGTTGGGCCGGTTGACGGCGCCGATTACTGTTACCATTAGTTACCTGTGGGCTGATGCCCAGCATCTTCAGCGACGGTGGTACGTTGATCTGGTCCGGAATGAGCGCGTGTCCGAAGTCGACGGTGAAGGCTTCGCACCACACGCCGAAGTGCCCGATGTCGAACACGGTCAGATCGCCAGGCAGGGTCAGCACAATGGTCTTTTTGTCGTAGCGCCGCAGGGGCGTTTCTTTGCCGTTTTCGTCCGGGATGCGGATGCCTTGAGAGGTGGGCTTCGTTCCACGACCAACCCAGAATTTTGCGTCTGTCAAGTGGGGAAGATAGTTTAGTGATTAGAAGAGATTGAAGGCTGTGATTAATGAGCAATTTTGAAACTTATGGTTGATTTGTGATGGAATTCTTCAAAGCGAAAAGAGGATTGTCTCGTCAGATACAACTACACTACCGTGCAAAAGTGAAACGACATCATCGAAAAACTGGTTTTTCGATGTTGTGATTGTTTTCTATACAGGGTACGGGTCGGGTTTTAAGCAGTTTATTCAGCACCTGGGACGTTTGACGAAGCTGTATGTAATGTATTATTAAAACTGTCAATATTCAGACGTTAATCCCTATGCCTACTTCTGATCTATTGAAACATACCTTCAGAAACGAGCATTAGAATCAGAAAATTGCATAGCCATGGAATAAAGCTCCCAATTGCAGGGACTTTTTAAAAGCATGCGGATTGCTTTCCGATCAAGAAAATGTTTTCTTCAGCTCCGCAATCTGTACATAAACTAACAATATTGTATGAATGCGATTCCATGCGTGTATGCGAAGGCCAAATGAAATAGACCAGCTCACGATTTGCTGCAAACGACAATTTCCTCAACCCGCTCCTTCATTTTACCCATCCGCTCACGAAAACTATCAAACAAAACATGTCGATTGCTATGATCACAAACTCGTCTACTAGCAGGTTATGGGACAGACGTACTCTACACGGAGAAAAATAAGTCTACTTTTAAAAAACAACCAAAAATATGGTTGGAATTCAAACTATGGTTCTGTTTGAGTACAAGTTGATATTTGTTTGCTTCAAACTCGCGATTGTAGTTGAAGCAAACCTTTTTTTCAAGTGATTTCTACTCATATAATAACATTGTTTCAAATTAAATATTAGTTTTTGGAAACTACAAGTTTAGTTATTTTCAACCTTCAAAGGTTTGTTTTAACCAAAAATTATATTATTGGACATAGTTATTTTTAAACTGATTCAAATTGTGATCTTAGATCTTAGATTAAAATAAACAGAATGTTCGATAAAAATGACCATAATTTATGGTTGGGTAAATTGCAACCTTAAATATTGTTGAAAACAAACTACAAGGTTAGTTTACCTTATCGTATTGGCGAATTCGTTTTTGAACCTAGGTGCGATACCAGAAATAATTGCCAGTGCAAACCTCAACCCGACACGAATTATAAATATAGATAAACACACCGAAGTACAACACACAACAAGCCGTCCCAATATTGATACCCGATCCAGGTTAGAACTTAATAAAAAACGAATTCGCTATATGTCAGCAACGTTCACTCGTTTGCTTTGTTTTGCTCGCCACGCTGTGACTTTGTTGTCTGTCGGCTGTTCGCGCGTGAAAATTTCTGGTGAAAAATTAGTGAATTTGAGATTTGCTAAGTGGAAATTGTAAATTTCTTTCCGATACACAAACAAAAAGGTAAGAATAACAAATAATCAATAGTGGTAAGAGAAATTCAAATTAAGAAGAACGATACGATTAGAATTTCCGTGAGTGTTTTAGTTTTCTTTTCTGGAAACTAGGGTTGTGTTTTTGCTGCTGCAGAAAGATTGTTTCCATGGCACAGTTACACGTTGTTCGTGAAAACCCATTAATGGGTGAAAACAACGCCATTTTCAACATATACCGTCTCGTCATAAAATGGAATTCTCAATCCATGCAATGGGTAAAAATACCCATTGAAGAGCCTCATACAATAAAAACGGGTATATTTTACACAATGGGTGAAAAAGTTCAAAAACCAAGCGTATCCAGCGCATTTTTGGTGGAAAGCGCAGCTGTTTTATTTTTCAATTTCTGAAACCTAACATAATATTCGAAACAATATACTATCGGAATAACGCAAATAAGACATACGATAGTTTTATAAATAAGAATCTAATCTTCGAAATTATGCTTCAGATCGTCGATTGTAAAAACTTGTGTTAACAACCGCTTTCTGTGCACGGAACATGGAGAACTTACAAAGAAGTTGGACGCAAGAATTATTGATTTTTAATAGATTCTTCGTTTCCATAGGCATGAATAAAGACTGCTAAAAGTATCATTTCTTATTTTTTTGTATTTTATTATTAAGTACCAGTGAATACTATAAATTTACTATTTACCAAACTGTTGATTAATCTGCACCCAAAAATGGGTATCTTCACCCATTTTGGGAACATCGATTTGTTTGCAATGGGTGAATAAATACCCATTTGCTGACAAAGACTGCTTTTACCCATTAATGGTAAATCAGTTTACCATTCAATGGGGAGAGACACTTCTAGCGAAAATGGGTGTTTTTTCACCCATTAATGGGTTTTTGCAAACGACCGTGTACGGTAATACTATTACCAAAACGAAGGCGGTAAGTTCGATCTCCGGCACTGTTTAGAACCTATACTGGATACAGCTGAAAACTGGAAAATTGAACAGGCGTCAATCAATTTTCTGACCAGCATCAGAATCAGGCAGTAGTGCACTTTATAGTGAATCTGATGCACTATACAACGCACTACTTTCGACGTTATGTTTAACGTGATGAATGGAAGTAAAATGAATACCTGTGTTGGTAGACAATATTACTGTGTTGGTAGACAATGTACCTGTGTTGGTAGACATCGTCCTGTAGATGGGCAACATCTTGCCCGGAATCGATCGACTAAAAAGGTAAATTTAAATCCCTTTTTACGTTTTTTAAGAACAATAAGTGTTGTGTCCTGTCTCGCGTCGCGTCTATCGTGTGTACTAAGTTCTTACGGTAGCACAAGCTACAAAAAATATAGTGAATATTGATATTGTTGTAATATTGTTGGTAGACAATTTTAAATCCTGTGATTCAGAGCTCATTTATATACATCATGTAAATAATACTGCATATGTACACCTATGTAATTATTACAAAACGTTAATGTATTGTTAAAGATTATAAATGTTATAATTGTTACAGGAAAACAATAAAATGCCGTACAACCGGGAGAGCATAAGAGAACTTTTTTTTATCTGCTATAAGATCTTAATTGCCAGTGAACGCATAGCTGTCCATGCCCTATAGTATCTCCTATACATAGGATAGTTTTGCGTTTACCTGGAGAAATAGACACATGAAAAAGAAAAAAATAATATGGGAGCTGCAGTAAAGGTTTTCATTTGATGTCAACAAATTAATTGGTTATTTCAAACAATATCGTTCGTTTCACTTATCGATTCGATATTTATTTCAAACAACAAGTATGTTTCTTTTAAGCTAAATTTTGGTTGGAACAAGCTTTGGAATTTGTTTGAATTCACCTAAAATTAATCAGCTGTAAAAATTGAACAACCTATATTATGATTTGTTCAAATAAAAGTTGGTTAAATTGAAGTTGAACTCCGGAACATAAACAACCTAAATTATTAGTTCATTCCAAGCATTCTGGTTTGGCAAAGCATACCAAAAATATCTTTGTGTATTTTTTAATATGGAAATTTGGTTGATGTAACCTAAGATATGGTTGTTTATACCATACTTTTTTCTCCGTGATGTTTTGAAATCGAAAAAGGCAACTTTGTTTCCTGTTGGACAAATAACGGTTAAATCAATTCATACGTTTTTTAGGTTGTGTTTGTTTTGTGTAACAGTGCAAATAAAGGGTGTCCACAATTAAATTGCATCACTTTCAATACGCTGTAACATTTCGCCCTTTGGGTTGATTTTGAGAGAAATGATCTCAGTGTGTATTATTTACACTGCGTGAGTTTCATTGTGATATGTGTCGTAGTTTCGCAAATGGAGTCGAAGGAACAGCAGGTGCGGAAGTTTCGTGCAGAAAGCCAAGAAACGAGCCGGGCTCCGTTCATTCAAAATTTAGAAAGCTCCAAACCACAATGCAAAACATAATAGGACAGCTAAAGGGCGAACACGAAATTATTGCGACACATTCAACAGGGCATAACTTTTTTACCATTGGGTAAAAATCAACCAATTTTTTGCATATTTTCTCATTGATGTGTATTGCTGTCAAACTCGAAGTCGTGTTTTTCGATTCAACGAAAATGGAGGTGAACCAACGCGAGTCGAGAGAACAAATTCTTTCCAAACACCTGAAATTTGCCAAAAACCTGTCGCACCGGCAGGTGGGAAAAATGTTGAACATTCACCATTCAACCGTCTCCAGAGTGTTGAAGCGGTTCCAGGAGCAGTTGACGTTGGACCACGGCAAAGGAGCTGGAAGAAAACCGGGACCGGAGAACAAAAAGACGGAGGGAAAGGTGAAGCGGATGATTAAAGCAAATTCCAACGTCTCAAGCCGTGATTTGGCTAAAAAGATCGGCATGTCGCAGAGCTACCTCCAGAATGCAAAGAAAAGAGCTGGACTACATGCATACAAGGTACAGAACTTCCCAAACCGCGATGAGCGGCAACAATCGACGGCTAAAACTCGGGCACGGAAGCTCTACTAAAAGATGCTGACAAAATATGGCTGCTGTGTGATGGACGACGAAACGTATATAAAAGCCGATTTTAAGCAAATTCAGGGGTTGGAGTTTTTCACCAGCAAGAGCAAGTTCTGTGTGGGCGACGATGGTCACATTGCAAGGACAGGTCAGGAAATTCCAGGTGTTTGGAAAGAATTTCTTCTCTCGACTCGCGTTGGTTCACCTCCATTTTCGTTGAATCGAAAAACACGAATTCGAGTTTGACAGCATGTAAACAATACACATCAATGAGAAAGTGTGCACAATTTGGTTGATTTTTACCCAATGGTAAAACAGTTATGCCCTGTTGAATGTGTCGCAATAATTTCGTGTTCGCCCTTTAGAGGATTAGAGGGAAACCTTTTTTAAGGATGTCTTTAAGAATCGTTTGTGGCCTATCAAAAAAAACTCATACATCTCTTAATTGAAATTTTATCTATGATGGTTGAAGTGATCTGCTGATTTTCCATTTTTTTATTATTAGTATTGCCATTTCTATCATTACTTGAATTCCCATCTTTAGCTTTAATATTTTTTTTTCATTTTCATCTCGGTATGGTACGGTATGTCCACGCATCAATCCTCCCCTGTAGATTCACAAAATGTCAAACTATTTGTTTGAATTCAACTCATTTTACAGAATCATCTCTTGCGGTAAATGCAACGCAGTGCAAGCGCTTTGATACTTGTATCATGAATTTGATGTGCTGAAAGCAACTATAATTTTTTGTCAAAAAATGATGGAAAGTAGGAAAATGGTTTTATTACTATGAAATTCGAAGCTAGATTCGAAGCTATTCCAAACAAAATTCTAACATGCCAAAGAGCATCAAAGTCGGTGTGTTTGACTGCGTTCGGTTATATTTGAGTAAACCGATGTTCGGTTATTTCTGATTGGATTTTTTTTCGAATTTCATAGTAATAAAACCATTTTCCTATTTTCCATCATATTTTAGCAGGTGGTTTTTGATATGCCTTTGCAATGCAGCCATGGCAGTAAAATAATTACAAAATTATTATTGAATACTTACAGAAGATTTCATCTAAACGTGCATCCTCCTGTTGTAGTCTTTCGATATTTTTTTTCCATTTTAACCAGACAAATAAAAACACAGTACGGAGAATTTTCGCAAAATGGCATTCGGCGCAGACGCGAGATAAAATGGCTTCCGATTTTTCAGGCCTTATCGAGTTAGCTAAAATAACCGAGTTTTTCGGTAGACATAGCCATCCTTTGACGTCCTTTGCGCTGAACTTTCTAGCTTGACGTGCCGCAAAGGATCAGTAGGGATTCTCTCTCAAGACCCGAAACAGTTCCATTGTGGCTGTATCATATTAATAAGTTTTTCTACTGTAGCTATCTACACATTTTTTCAGCATTTCAGTATGAAGAAGATGATTAGCGTAGCCTGGGCAATGTTGTCAACTTTTTAATTGGGAAGTGAGTGGCTGTGACTGAAGATCGTGAAGGATATATTTTCGATTCTCATTTAATTAATAATTCAGCACGCTTTGCGACATCTTTGCATTTCAAATTGCGTTTGCATTCCAGAGCACGGAGCAGCATGACATTTTAATGCTTCCAATGCTCAATTTGTGTTTCAGGATTTCATTAAAATGCTACTTCTGAACTACAACTACTATTTCATAAAAAATCGGCATGTGATTATAAGGAGTATAGGATTGCATTTAAATATGTATGTTCAGTGGTATTTTGATAATATATTTCACTTATTCTAGAAATCACCGAACCAGGTTCTTTGATCACTGAAACTGCTTTCTTTGACCTACAGAATAATCTTTTGATTCTCCAAAAACTAAAATAAATCAAATATCTTTTCATTGCAATTTTATCTTTGTTGAAAAGACTGATCTACTCTGTTCTTCAGCTTTTCCAGGAATATTCAGATATTAATACATATCCAATTTTTATTTTGCAATAACAATCCAGTTGCTGTCAGTTATATTTTGTTTATACATAAAGAATATTCTATTACGTTCACTACATACATACATTCAATGACGAAGGGCATGGGAGAAATACAGGGTGCCGGATGAAGTGTAGCCATGGCCCAAGCCATGGATGACAATTATGCTTACCTTGATGAAAATCGTCAGAATGAGATCAGCGAAGGTCTAACTATCTTCCGACAGTGTACAGTGACTTTGCTAACCCTATTTGTAATAAACCACCAGACGGAAATCCTAATGTGTATTGCTTACTGTTCATTTCCTGTAATAAGAGCGTTTCGCTGGAAGGAGATTCTGTACCCTTACCGTGGGTTTCATGTAAGTGCTTCTGCTTACGGGTCCACACCCCCGTCTTTGGCGCTTCGTACAACGGAATAGTGAGGATTACAGGTTTTTAAAGTTTGATCGTGCCATTGGGATGAACTGTACGCCATGGCAAGTCCTGCACTGGGGGTGACTTCCCATCACATCACACATCACATCTTCCAGAAAATGTGACAAAACTATTATCCCAAACCTTATGAGTGGAGTCAACATCCAAATCAGAAAACTCTGGAAATACAGTTGCTTTCATTTGCTTTTGAAAGAACAAGACTTTATTTTGATGATACAGTTGTTTTTTTTTTTTCATTTCATGCCATAAAAACATGCGTTGTGAGTTTGTTTTCGATACAGTCCTTAAAAACAATTACGATCTCTTAAAAACGATTTTGTTCAATAATGCAATTGCCGAAAATCTCACAGATAGAGCTTTTTAAAAGAAGGACAAATATAATTAAAGCGTAATTTATATGGTGCAGCTTAGCTTAAAAGGTTCGTCCGACTAAACTCTAAAAAGATTGCAAAGCTAGAATATGGGCTACATAGGTTTAAAATGTTTCCCTTAGCTTAGTCTGTGGAGGCACTGCTAAAACAGATCACCATGTTTGAGATGGCTGTATTTTATTCCCAGTCTAGTCTAGGTTTTTTTCGTCCTGTCGACCTTTCAACGACCATTCAACGAAGAAAATTACGGCCTTATTGCGGTTCTCACTTCACCCGTCAACCTGTACACGGAAAAAAAATCCGTGCCCGGATCCGTGAACTGCAGTCATGAATTCGACAACAAGCAAAAATACACCATGAATTGAATCACGTAATCGGGAACGTTTTTGGGTAAGAATCATAAAAACGGGAACTAGTTCACGATCCGTTTTCATTTTCGTGAACGCTTTTGTTTCTGTGTAATAAAGGCAGTGATTCCTATTTGATTCGCACGTGCTTTATTTTCACCGTAAAGTGACACCCGCAATAAGGGCCTGAATAAGAAGACGTTCACTGCACAACATGTTCTACAACAAGGATTCGGTAAGTCAATGGGAAGTGTACAGTTCCATTGTTCGAAGAATGGGGTTATACAGGGTGAGTCCAAATAATTGACACAGTTTTTTATTTCAGTGTGGTGATCTCTCTACGAATATCAATGCCATCTGACGCCTGGTTTCTGAAACATACATTTATTTACAATGTTTACTCATGCTGTAAAAGTTTGACATCAATAAGTAGTGCAGTGTGGAAAAATGGACAACAAGTGAAATTTTCGTTTGCTGGGTAAAGAACTGGTCTGATATTAGTGGCAACAAGGAAAAAAGGAATAAGCCGATCTTTAACCGATCGTACCTCACAGAGATGGAGAAAAAAACAAGAAGAAAAAAACTGAGTATTTTAACCCCAAAGTTGGTGAAAACAGTACGTTAACGAACTACGAATTTATTGAAATCCTCACCGATCAGCGTTTTCTTCGCCTAAAAAACTCAATCTATTCCGTGAAAACATTAAAATTGTACTCTATGATGAATTGAGATCCAGCGTATACTACATATGCAAAAAAACGCTGACTTACGGAAAAAGAAAAAGAATAGGGTGATAAGATGTCGTGAACTTATTTTTGCCGACAAGGTGATTTGTTGATTCTTTTTCAGATGAGAAAAATGTCGTATTACAACTACATCTTAGCCCTCAAAATGATAGAATCCAAGCAGAAACGATCCAAGAAATCCCTTCATCAATCCGAGCAGTTTCATGGTTTTAAACTGATGGTTATGCAATTCCTCTACTTTTCATACTTTTCATAGAAATGGGTGTTCAAAGCAATGCCAAATACTACCTCGACAATTTTTTGAAAGGGCATTTGATGAGACATCCCGAGCAGGACTCAACAACATATGAATACCTAATTTTGATCTTGATTACTGGCCTTGGTATTAAAGAGCTCAGATTAAGAGGTAAAATACCTAAGCAAAATACCTAAGCATTGCAAGCAAAATATCTCTAGAATACGAAAACTTGTTGGATACCTGGGAATACCTGAGAGGTACTATTTTGGTATTGTTTTACCTAAATTTGGTATTCGCATAACATTGCGAGAACAATTTCATCGTATTATCCTCAGGTATTTTACCTCTTAATCGAAGCTATACGCAAGGCCAGTTATGAGGCATTCGGTCTTGTCCGGACATTCAGTTGAACTTCATATCTTGCATGCCAGACAGATTGGACTTTCAAATGCTATTCAAATACTGTAATAAGCATTTCGAATGCTTTAATGAAGCATTGTCATAGCATTGCAGTAAAGCAGCCGTATATTGGGCCAAAAGTGGCATTAATGTTGCATTTAAGTCGCCTTAATTGCTTGATAGGCTGCCGTAGAGACGCTTTGGAACTGCTTATTGGTTACCTGGGTGGTGACCGAAGTCATCTCCAACGTTATTTTGTTTTTAATGACTACTATAAAACCAATTTGCCATTGAATGCATTTACTGGTGACAAAATGCTTATAAAATGCTTTTTCAACTGACCATAACGAAATAATATGGATGGGTCCTAACACGGCATATCAAAACAACGTTATACGAGTTCATAAAGTCGAAATAAAACCTTTGATAGAAGTAACAGGAATCTAAGAAAAGGAGGTTTTAAGATCGTTGTAAACAAGCTATGTAGGTTGTCATAAACCTGACTAAAATATGAAACCTACTGGCACCTCTGATGCCACAATCTAACCAAATTCTAGTGGCTTTCATAAAACTTCCCTAGTAGCACACTTGTTGCAAAGCAGTCAAAGTAACTTCAATGTGACTCAATTAAGTCACAACAAAACAATAATGACAGACACAACGCAACCAATAATGACAGTTTTGTGTTACTTGGGTTAACAAAGCTGGATGGTTTTGGCAATGTTACTTGGGTTGGGTTTGTTAATCACATTCATTCAAAAGAAAACCATTTAGATTGTTTCAACTGAGTACATGGCACAACGAGACTATTGAAAAATATCGAGACCATTGATCAATTTATTCAAGCATCTATCGTATAGCGAGTATCAAGTATCACGAACTTCGAAGTATACATTGCATGACATGTCGCTAGAATAAACTAAGGAGTCAATGAAAAATACGTGCTTAAAACGTAGAACATCTGGATCAATATGACAGGGGCTTACAAGAATATAGATACCTAATTTAATATAAACCATAAATTTCAAAACAAAACACTTTCGAACTCCCTCGAAACCACTCAAATATCCTACCTGGTGCTTCTCCATCGTAGTTGAAGTTCGGAATCAGCAGCGTCTGCGCATCGACGATCACAATATTATCCGAGCTCACGTCGTGCACTCCGGCAAGCTTACCGATCTTGGTCGGTCGCGGAAAGTCCAGATCGTTTCGAATGACCACATCACCGAAGTTGACACTGAAATCATCACACCAGATCGAGAACCATCGGAGGTCCCGCAGGGTCTTCCCCTCCGGAAGCGAAAGGGTGATGTCTTCGTTGCGATACTTCCTCAGAACACCCGAACGGCCGCGTTCGTCCCGCAGCCGGTGGGCTCCCTTGTTGCTGGGAGCACGTGTGTTTCCCACGTAGAAGTAAGCAGCTAGAGATCGATGATGTAAGATTGACCTGGATGGCAACTGTTCCGAAAGCAAAACACTTACCTGGACCTTCTCCGTCGTAGTTGAAGTTCTTGAGAAACAGTGTCCTGGCATCAACGGCATACACCGAGCCCGAAACTCCATGATGCAACTGCGTAAGATCGCCAATCTTCGTACCGTAGTACCCCTGCAGGGCTTCCACGCTGGTTGCGATACTGCCTGTAAAGAAGAAAAAGCAAAAATCTCCATTTAAACTAGATTCTCTGCACATTAATAGCTCAGCCCTACGGTTGGTTCCGAAAATTAACATCTTCCTATTTCCGCTGTGAACCACCGAATAACCGTACTTTCGTAGGAAAACATGTTTTCACTTTCCCATGATAGCAGAAAGAGAAAGGAAAGAACCATGCAGCCACGCTATGACCACACGCGTCGCAGTAGGCTCTATTTAGCCCCGAAAAACCACACACCGCGCCAATAATACATTGTAAACATTGGCCAATTAAATTAATCGGGTTAACGACTTCCAGTCGCAATCGCCAGACCGCACGGAGACAGTGAAGTGAGAGTATAAACAGCGCCGCACTGTGACAGACTAAGAAACACCTCCGCGCGGTGGTAATTTTCCCGGGTTGCCTTGATTATTCCGAGACGTGGGGCGTTGATTGGGTCGAAAAAGAAAAGAGTCGTCGATGAAGGAGCTTTCGCTGATTTTCCGCTTCGAACGGGCCTCAGCCTAGCGGAAAAGTGATGCAAACAACGCTCCAGCGGTTCCGTGGAGGTCTGAGCCAGTGCCCGCGGCCCGGAGGAGAAAGATGTTTGGTTATCGGCCTTAGTGACAGGAAGAACACACCGATGAAATGGGGAGTGGAGAGAGAAAGAGAGGGCACGGGAGATGAATTGCCTAATCGGAGTGCACTAATCGTTTTGAGTGATTGATTGTGGTGAGCTCGCTATACGTGATGGATGGGGCCATTTTATTGTTAGTGAGCAGTCGCTTTGTTGGCAATTGAATAGCACTGCTAATGGGCGAACGGACGGAATGAATGCAAAACGGATTGCCGAAGTGACTGTGATCGCAAATAAACGGGCGACACGCTTGAGAAAGGAGTTCAATGGCTGCGATGCAGCAGCTGCTGAAGAGCTGAGAAAATTGAGCGAATGGCGTTTTCTTCGGAGCGTGATGAGGTCAAGTTCGTCAAGGTGGAATAATTGGAAATGTTTTGCAATTGCGTGGGAACGGATTGTGGCTAATGCGGTGTAGTAAACAAGATGGAGAGGGCTGGTCTAACTTATTCTACTAACTTCTACTAAGCATTAACAAAATGAACTTACGTTTAACTAACCATGTGTTTTTTTTTGTTGTTGCATAAAGTACGTAATCAATTATAATGTTTGAAATTGGAAATATCCTTCTTATCAACATGCAACCTTAGGAGTGGACAGCAATTTCCGCTAGAACCAAAGATATGAAGAGAAAGTATTGGGGATGGGGACCCCCTTGACAGGCAAAAGAGTGCTAGGCACTCTTACCTGTAAATGGGACCCCCTTCCCCTACTCCACACTGGGGTAGCTAAGTAAGAGATTGTCTGCTTGATCGGATGCCGCCTTTTAAACATGCCCTACGCTCAATTTTAACTACTTCTAATCAATTTCACAACCTGAGTGCTCCGACCTATCAAACATTCTCTTTACATATTTGGTTCTAGCTGAATTTGCTGCCCACTCCTACGGTTGCATGTTGATAAGGAGGATATCTCCAATTTTAAACATTAAAAATTAACTTCTTTGAAGAAACAGCCCTTAAATTGTTTCATCAAATCCTATGTTGACTAGGCCTTCTACAGAAATGCTTCGAAAGCCTTGCGGGTGACCTGGCGGCAATTAGTCTGATCCTTAATCGTGGCTGATGAAAAGGTGGATGTCAGCATGTTCTTCAGCTCTTTTTTAGCGTTGGCGAATAGCTGATCCTCCGTTTTGGTCACGACATTATTTGAATAGAGTCATAGAGTCTCCATTTGAGGTGCGCCTAAAAATGTGTTATGTTTAGATCGCAGCTAGGGGACGTTGGGAGGATTGGTGGGATTTGGAACAAATAAGACCCTAGCCAAACCATAAAATTTTGATTTCCTCTTGGGACACCGACTCTGGATCCGATGACCCTTCTAATTCGGCTTTGGATATAACAAAACAGGCTTAAACCGTTTACTTAATATGGAATTGTGGAAGACGTATTTCTTAGAAGCCGCTTGGAGCTCTCGAACCGTTCCAAACTGTCTTCCTCCGCTGTACACCCGTCCGGCCAGGATTCTTCAAAGATTTTCAATGGAATGTAGGTCAAGACTTCGTGCTGGCCAGTCCAAAAGTGTGATAGCTCGCTCAGCAAACCATTGTTTTGATACTTTGCTTACGTGAATCGTGGTGTTATATAGTTGAAAAACGAATTCTTCATCCATTACGTCAGCAGTATATGGGATCAAAACACTATCCAGTAGTTCAACGTAGTTTTTAGAGTTATTCTGATGGAAGATATCGCAATTGTCGTTTTTTCTCTCCGAAGAGCAGTCCAAACCATAAAACGCCCACCTCCAAAGTTTCTACTCAATTTTACCTCTGGGTTTTTTCGCAAATCCACTGTAGTGGTACGCACAGCAATCGGGGCCATCAAGGTTGAATTTCTTTTCATTCGCAAACACAACGTTGTTCCAGTCAGACTTCCAGGTCATGTATTTTTGCTCAAAACCGAAACGCGCCTGAATGTGCCGCTTCATAGGATTTGGTTTTTTGGCTTTTTTCGTATAGACCATGTGCCCGGATCCTCGCAGAATTTGCGAAGCACACCTTGTTGTGATGAGGACATCACGTTTCATTTTGATCGTTGAGCAATTCAACCTTCCGGTCTCACCAAGCTGAATGATGCGGTTCCGTTCACGATTGGTTATTTTCTAGTTGCCCTTGTTCTGCTTCCGTATACCGTAATTTTCACCTTTTTTCAGGAAATTTCACACAACCGTTTCTCCTCTACCGATTTGGCGTGGTTGCTTAGGCCAACATCCTCCAACACAGACATTATTTTCCGCTCCGACTCGTCGAGAAACTTTCCTTTTGGCATCTTGAAAACAAAATTGTCGCTCCTTGTGGTTTTGTTTTTGTTCCACACGCTCAAACATACAGCTGCAACTCAGAAGAGTGACACTTTACTACTCTTTGTGTAAATCGAGCACGATAGGTGTAGCATTGTCACACTTTGCTTACAAGAGTTTCTTGTTATAATTATTATAATCTATCACAGTAAAATTTTGACTCAATCTACCTTTATTTAGTTGCTTAATTTTGTGTGGCCATAGCGCGAGTAACGTGTCAGTAATGAAACGATAATCCTTGCATTCTGTGGGAGGTTCAAAAATTAAAAAAAAATGGGGATGCGCTTATAGGAATTTCGGCCACTGTAAATTCAACTGCAACCTTCCGAATAGCTAGGGGATTGGTAACAGGCCTTGCAAGCACAGGACCGCCAAAATCTGAATACTCCATGAGCTCCAACACATGAGCCAGGAACAGGTTTCATAGTGATGGGTGAAATGCAGAAACGCGTTATTTGGTGGTGGCCAAACAATGGAAGAATATGAAAGTTGAGAATCAAGGGTCTGTTCTTCAACTTCAGCATTAGGGAAGGTTCATTAATTATGTCACGCAGTAAGGGAGGGGGGGTTTGGGAAAACGTGACGACCCATACAAAAAAATTGTAAGGTTCAGACAAAAAACGTGACAAGGGGGGGGGGGTTCTAAAAAGTCATTTTTGCGTGACGTAATTAATGGACCTTCCCTTATCTACGTGCATGGCCCATACTCCGGAAGCACAGATGATGATAAGGATGATTTCAACGCACAGCTAGATCGCTGCCCAAGCAAAGACATCAAGATCATATTAGGAGACAAGAATGCTCAGGTTCGCCAGGAGGAAAAGGTTAAACCAACTATTAGAAAATTCAGCGCTCACCGGTGAAAAACTCCACGGCCCAAGACTTATTTAATTCGCCGTCACTAAGAATATAACCATTCGTAGCACCTACTTCCAGCACAGCCTCCAGTATAAGTATACCTTTAAATCATCGCAGCTGACTGAATGGCATATCCACGACCATTTTGGTTTTGATTGATGTGCATCTCGGCGCTTACATCGACTCAGACTACTACGTAATGATGCTAAAACTGCGACCAATACTATCCGTCAATAACAACGTACGGTACCGTCACCCGCACGGTTCAATCTCGAACGACTGAATCAACAAATCAACAGCCAACGCGCACAGTATTGAAGCAGCGTTGCTAGATGAGGTTGCCTCTTTTGAGGAATGCTGGAATTATTTAAAAGCAACCATCAATGACCGTTTTCGAGTAACACATCTTCATGATTATGTTGGGTAAGCTTCTATACAACCAAATCCAGTCATGTAAAAATAGTTCAAACCACTATAAAACTTATGTGTTGCTTGGGGTCGTTGGGTATGTAGAACAGAACCCACGGAACGATTGGTTTGACAAGGAATCTAGGTTATTGAGGAGAAAAACGCAGTGCGGGCAGTAATGCTTCAGACAGAAGCGGCCACAGCAGACTCGCTGGTTTTAAGGAAAAAAAACTCCATCTGAAAGAAGCTGTGTTTTAGGAAAGGGAGCAGCTACGTCGCACTTTAAAAAGGTGACGTTCCATCTGAAACTCAACACATCTCACAAAGGCTTTGTGCCACGAGCCGAGATGTGTAGAGAAAAGGATGGGGGCATCCTGCTGATTGAACGTGAGGTTATTGATAGGTGAAGGCAGCACTACGATGAACCCCTGAATGCTGCAGACAACACAAGGGCAGAAGACCAAGACTGCGAACGATGGGAACGAACCAGCTCGCACACTGGGAGAAGATAAGAATGCTATCCAACAGCTCAAGAATATCGAGATGGTAAGTATGGTGTCGGAGCTGAACTCATCAAGATGGCATCAGCTGATAGCCCAAATCTGGGAAACCGAACAGCAACCGATGGAATGGAAGCACAGGATTATATGCCCCATAAACTAGAAGGATGACAGGAGTGTGAGAACCATCGATCGATCACAATTCTTAATGTCGCCTACAAAGTGCCATCCCAGATCATATTACGTCGTCTAGCACCAACAGTATATGAGTTAGGGGGAAGTTATCAGGCCGCTTTCAACGAGCGGGCGTTCGACAACGGACTAGATCTTCATTGTATGGCCAATCCTCCAAAAATGATGTGAATACCAGGTCCCAACACATCACCTGTTCATGGATTTCAAGGCAGCGAACATCTTCAGAGAAAAAAAAATTAATTTGAACAAGCGCGTAAAATTTCTCCTCGTTTAAGTCCAAGCCAAAAGAGGCGTAAACAACGAAATTGTTTGCAATCTTTCATGCGCCATACAACAATGTTTGCAATCTTTAATACAACAGGCTAGACGCAGGCGTTATCTGGCTAAAATTTACATGAAATATGTTACTATTTTGTGTCAAATCTAGCATTCCCTTTATGTGCATTGGATAACGCAGGAAATGCAATGTTCTGTTTTGTGAAAAGCTATCCCGGGATGCTTTCAAGATGTATGAAGACTGCATGAAGAATTTGGGTGAACATTCTAGCTCGTTTGAATCACGTCTGGGAATACATCAAGGCGGTGGACTTTCATGCCTGCGGTTCAACATTTCGCTTGAAGGTTTCATGCGAAGAGCCGGGCTCAACGCGCTCCAGTCAATTTGTTTGTTACGCGGATGCTATGAATGTTGTCGGCAAAAACTTTGTAACGATGGCAAAAATGTATACCCACCTGAAACGCGAAGTAACAAAAAGTCGGACTGGTGGTAAATGTGTCGAGTACAAAGTACGTGCTTGTAGGAGGGACAGAGCCTACCTAGGAAGCAGTGTTGCGATAGACAGGGATACCTTCGATGTGGTGAAGGAATTCGTCTACCTTGTTAAACAGCCGTTAAATCCGAAGATTGATAATCGATGAAAGTCGTGCCTATTATGGGCTCCAGAAGAACTTGTGGTCATAAGAAATTCACCCCCGCATCAAATGTACAATATACAAAACGCTGTTAAGACCGGTGGTTCTTAACGGACATGAGGCCTGACCCTAAGCACGTGACGTTCCAAAACACAAAGTGCTTGTTTTCCTACGTAGAGTGCTTAGGACCAAATTTGGTAGTGTTCCGGAGAACTATGTTTAGCGGTGAAAGATGAACCAAGAGCTTGCCCAACTCTACGGCAAACCCAGCCTCCAGAAAGTGGCTAAAGTTGGAAAGAAAAATACTGTACACAGAGGTATTTTCCATTTGACCTTCCACTTTTAATATGAAACTGCGTACAAAAGACTTATTAGAGTTGATCAGTTCACATGCATGAACATTTAAACTACTTCGATTTTGTTTGCATGTCTTACCTGTTCATGCATTGGTCAAAATACAGTTGAGTCAATTGAGTATTAACACAAAAAATAGTCTTTTTTCTTAAACTTTCATATGATTACTTATGATTACGGAAAACGTGATTCAAATGAGGTCGATAAGTTGTTCTGTTCTAGAGTTATTGCCAAAAAAACGGGTAAAAAAACGTGTAAAAATACCTAAGTGTACTCGAAAAAAAAAATAAGGAAAACAAAAATTGTCGCCAAAAATTCATTTTAGTCAAATTTTCATCAAACTTTCAGAGAATAAACTTCAACATTATGGTTAAAGTTCTTTGGTTCTACATTGGTATTTTAGATCTCCTCTTCATGACCGAATACCTAGATTTTGCGTTTAACACAACCCATTTGTTGTGGTTTTAGGCAATAGTGGAGCCGAGCTTGTTCTCGAATACTTTATGTGTTTAACGAAGTTTAGTGTTCATGATGGCCCAAAACTCTTCTCAATCTGAGGAATTTCCTGCGAGTTCGGTGGGTTGGCGTTTTTCGATACAAAAACATGTTATTTTTGTACCGGTGTAACACTGACCGCGAGTAGGTACCCAATCCGCAGACAGCAGGCGCTTCTGGAGACACTCGTCTCGGTAAATTTTCCCATTCATGGTACCCGTCGTAATATATGGCTGGTTAATCTCTTCGGACCCATAGATGGCCTGCCAAATTAATAACTTATTGGTGAATTTGTTAACCTGATCCTTCCAAAGCTCTTCAGAAACGGCGATGTGACTACGAAAAACTCGTGCCCCGGGAATTGCTCTGTGTCCGCCTTGAGGAGAGTCTCGTCGTTCATCACGATGCACCTTCGTCAGCCACTTTCAGTACAGCTCCTGGCGCGGATTATGGCTACCGTGTTTCATTCATCGTCCCGGTTTGGTGTCTTCCTGACCTTGTAGACATGGAAGCCGGCACTTTTCGTCATTGTTTCGACTAACCGGGTGGAAATATTTGCCTTCTCTATGTTTCGGTCGACGGTTGAACAGATGCAACACCTTCCTTGCCTTCACCGGATCAGCTGTCTTCAGTTTTCTGCCGCTGCCTGAGCACCGCTGGGTCGTCTGGGTCTCCTTGAATGGCTTCATCACCCATGATACCATCGAATAAAGGGATCCTCGGTGTTTTTCGATCCATCAGTGGGACGCAGTTGGATTTTACACGATAGCGCCCATAACGTTTTGGCGAATTTGCTCTTGTTTCAATACCATCTCAAAAACCATTTGTCAGATAATGATCAAATTGCCATCGTAAGCATTACACACTTAGCTAGTTTCAGACCACTTTTGGCAATTCATGTTGCATGAATGCCAGACAACAACCCTGTCAAGATAGTCTTCGCTTCCAATCCGAGTGGTACAAGAAAACACGAAGCGTAGCGAGTAAGGTGGGTGGATCAGGTGCAGCAAGATCTGACGAGTAAGGGTCGGATGTTGAAGACGAGGTTTTAACTTTCTTATGTGATTACACCAATAAAATGAACGAAGTAACTTCCATGCTAACGTGACGAAATTGCTGAGAATAACCGAATTAACTCTGACTAAGCATATCGTAGTGCACAAGTATCAGAAGAATTTTGATCTCCGAACCAGAGATGACGGGAAAAAATCAGGAGTATCACGCAGAATAGTGCAAATTGCTAGATTATAAAAATCTAAGGTTATAATGAGACAAAATCGTAATAATAAGCAAAAATCTACGACCAATGCAAGAGAGCGAAAGTTTAACATGACATTGTTGACCAAATTTGAATGTATTTTAATTTTAATGGACAGCCAAACACATGTCAAGGCGGATCTTATAATGCTCTTAGATTAAGAACTCTACTAGAAAAGCAACGGATCAAGTTAAGCTCGGATGGAAAATTATTAAATATACCCGAAACTACACTTGATTTGGCAAGCGATTTGCATTAGTGGACTAAAACGGTTATTTCTTTTGTTTTGAAAACACAGTTGTTTAGACCAGTTTAGACTAGAGCTCGCTTCTGTCACTACGGGAACATGACTAACTAATAGTACATTATCAAAAATATGCAAGTCGTACTCAAGGACAAACAGACTACCAATTGTGCCCTATTGAAAAATATTGGGCAATCGTTTAGCGAAAACTCAGGAAGGCTCTGGAAACAGCTGAAAATGAGAAACAATTCTTAGCAAGCTGGCGTTCAATAACACTTCGATACAAAGTTTGATAGAAGGTTTGAAATATGAGGCCCGCCAGTTCAAGTTTGGAAAATGTATTCAACTTCAAGAAATAAATTGGTTGACCGTTGAAGGTAACTATTTCAATATAAACCTTATTGAGTAAAAAATTTAGAAAATTCAAAATCGTTTTCTCTACCGGAATTGATTTTGAAAGTGTTTGGGAGTTTCTCTCTGGTGTGGCAAATTCTTTGCATTTTCGGTAAATTTTTGGAAGAATGTTGGTATCAGAAAACAAAGAAAGATTGTCTTTTCTATTTGTCGCGAGGAAAGCCAACACGCGACTAGCAGATAATTTCAAGAGCACACTCACCGCTCAGTGAGCTCCGTTTCCGTCATGCTAAACTTGCAGTTTAGCAACGTCACAAGTGCATGACATTAATTACGAACCAATGTCAAAAATCTCCATTTCATAACTGGACAAACTAGTGTTAATTCTGAGGTGATCTTTGGTGAGATCTATCTGATGAAAAATATAACACAAAAACATGTTTTCAAATTATACTAAATACTTGGCTTATTAGGACATTTTTAATTTCCAAATCTGGAAGAGTGTTGCAGTATCCTTTTCAAATGATGTTGGTGCAGTTATTATACGGGGCATATTGTAGAAGTAAATAACCTCGAAATGGCCGAGACTCTTTAGACAAATGGGCTGCCGAATCTCTAATAGAGCTATCATTTTTTAGTTGTTGTTCTACTGTTGAATGAGCAATGTTCTAGGTGAGTTTCGATGTTTGCTCGGATAAACCTTTATCCAACATTTAATGATTGTTGATTTAAAGTCATGTCCAGTTAAAATCTGGAATCATTTATTTTGTTGCAGCGGCACAGCGGAAATTTACCACTCCAGAATTCTTCTACAGCGGTTTGTTAACCTAAGCAACCACTTTCTGTGGTATAAATTTCACGGTATTTAGTGCAGTAAGTTAAAAGTTATTCCAGATGGAAGCCGAGAGGAGAGAAAAAATTCAGCACACCCACGTTGATAATCCAACGTGGTCCGCAATAAAAATTGCTAAAACTTTGAAAATCGCCAAATCAACCGTGAATGATGAGCTGAAACAATTTAGTAAGCGAAAGAGCGTGAATTGAGTGCTTCAAGGTAAGCGTCGTAGCGGAACACGTGACCGCAAGCTGAACCAGAAGGTTTTGAGAACCGTCAGAACAAACCCTGGACTATCAGATAATGAAATCGCACAAAAATACTCTGCTGCTGGCAGTTCCATTCAAAAAATTCGTTTGCGAGCAGGATATCGTTCTTATCAAGCCAGTAAGCAACCAAACAGAAGCAAAGTTTCGTCACAAAAACCCGAGATCGGAAAATGTACCAGCAGGTTTTGACGAAGTACCAAGGATACCTGCTCATCGACGATGAAACCTACGTCAAAATAGATTTCGGACAGCTTCAGACAAATTTGCGAAAAAAAGCTTATGATTTGGCAAGGGAGCAAAGAGCAACGTGTTCGTTCCGAATAAGACGATGGACTCGAAGCTGTACAAGGAAGACTGCCTCAAAAACCACGTACCACCTTTCATTAAAGCCCATAAAGGTCCCGTAAAGTTTTGGCCAGATTTGGCGAGTTGCCACTACAGCCGGGAAGTCATCCAGTGGTACCGCGATAATAACATAGATTTCATCGATATAAACATAAATCCACCCAACTGCCCGCAGTTTCGGCCCATCGAGAGATTTTGGGCAATAACGAAGCGGAAGCTTAAGAAAAGTAGAAAAACGTCTCGGGACGTGACTCAGATGACCAAAAAGTGGAACCAATGAAGTTGACTCAGGAAGTGTGCAGCGTTTGATGGGAGGAATAAAGAACAAAGTGCGAATTTTCATTAGAAACGAAGAGAAATTATTTGTATTGATATTTTTTTCTTAAAACACAGTGAGTTACCTTTGTTACCGAGATACAGATAATTTTATTATTCCGGATTCCTAAATGGACATAGCTTTACTCTTGTTTGGCCAACTGTAAACTGTTCCACCCTTTAGCCAACGAAACCCTACGTTCTGGCAAACTGAAAACTCTTAGTGAAAGTTTGGAAAAAACAACATTTGTTTGTCGGTAAAACTGGGACGACTAGCTATCGACTTATGAAGGCTTTGTGGCCTTCGTATGAAGAGTAAACCGGTTTTAGTTCTTTAAAAAATTTCGTTCTTGTTTTGTATTTTTGTTTATCCGTCATCTCGAGTTAAGTTTCATAATTTGAGCAAAGTTTTTGTTTTTTTTATCAATCTCAGGAAAACCAAAAGTAACATCCTTGGAGCAACTGTTCCGAAGTTATTACTTAATAAAACCGTACCGTAAAATTGTCACCATCCCGTTACAGTCCCCTGAACGTGCCCTCTCCCTTCGTTCCAAACGCTCTCGACCATCCATCGTACAATCAGTTGGTATCAATCCCTTTGCCGGAGAACACTGAAAAAGGCAAACGATCATTTCACGACGATCGCTGCCATTCCTGCCATCGCTGAGCTTTAATCACGCTGGCAGCCTTACCGCGGTGCAATCAAACCAAACCAGTTTGACCAGCAGTGCAGTCAGTGGGGCGAGATGGTAGGATAGAAGAATCTTGCAATTCGCACTCGCTGCCAACAATCATCAGGGTCCTCGTGGGGGGAAAAAGTGATTTGTCAAAAGGTTAAGCGTTGCATGTCTACTTTTATGAGAATGTGCGACAACCGACAAGACCTGTTGAGCAACTGGCGAGTGAACGGTCGTTTTGCGCGGGCATCATTGATGATGATGCACAGTTATTTACTTAAGCTATTTTTTTCCTATCCGCAGTGAGCTGAAATATTTGAAAGTAAAAGCTTGTGGCAGTTGACAAATGGAAATAAAAGGCTGCATTTCAACTTTGCAGAAGGCTTAAAACATTCAAATCGCTAGCGGACAAAAGCAAACATTTCTAAAGGAAAACGATGCAAACCAAACCTGTTCGATTGTAAGTGGATCATAAAATTTTCTAAATGACACCGCCTAAATTATGATAATACCTTGAATCATTAACAAGATATCGCCCAACTGTCTGGTTATCACGGCCCACACCATCAAATGTTTAGCCATTCAAATCAACCTTCTCATCCTTTGTTAGCCACTCACTAATCTCAGGTGATTCGTCGCAAAAGTCAAGGTCCACAGGCTAGTTAATTTGGTTGAATAAAAACAAAAAGATGAATCTCGCACTCGCGCGCCATATTGTCTAGCTCTGAGGCCCACCAAAATATCGCCCGTGAGAATCCGAAACCGGTTGGGATCCAGTTCTTGCGGCAAGGCAGAATGGTAAATTTGGCATATCATGTTTTCACCCGCGGCGTTCAGCTCTGCCAACAACCCGGCCTGATGCATTGCGGTGGCCGAATTCAACCAAAGACAGAATTGTGGTTTGTGGTGTTCGATTGTGTAACTGACCACAGAGCGAGTGTTATGTTCAATGCGAGCAACGAGCCGATGGGTAGCGCCGGTTGAAGAGGATTATGTTGTACGATGATTCATTACTGTACAAGCTCCCGTAAATTGGAAGTAATCCATTTCAAAAATAATTGACTGTTTGCAGCACAAGAGGAAGTTACTGCAGCAAATGACGCGTTCGATGGTTCAGTGCATCAGCCAGCAGGATGTTGTGGGTTCTACCTCAGGTCCGTGCACCTCCTTCTTTCTAACACATTTCAATCATTCCATGCTACTTAGGAGAGGTCATAGGGTTGTCTGCATCTCTTATAACGAGGTGTTGAACAGACAATTCTTCCCATCCCTACCAGTTGATTGGACCTTGCCAGGATATCTCTCGATTCTATCATTTCCATTGATAGAATCAGTGATTAATCCCAACATACTGCCTCAATCTATGGATGTCTACGAGTACCACCTACACATTTGTGCGACATTGGCAGTGCTAATGGTAACATTATCATGAAACAGCAAATTACTACAGAAAATGATTCTAGATTGTCATAATAGATGATATAAGAACGGGCAAAAATAACAACCGTTTAATTACTACACGGTTTTGATGTCCTTTGCGAGAAATCGATATTTAAAGATCAAATTGTCGTAAACATGCTAGAATACTTGGCGATTTTATTTAAATGCAGATAAACAACAGAACAACTGTGAATTTGTTTGTTGAAAATAAAATTTTAAAATCAATTTTAAATACGGAAAGCGAACATTCAAATTTTATCGAATTTTTCAAGCAAATGATCAACGATGAGTGCTAAAGCTCCAGTAAATTGCAAGTAAATTGCTGGCGAAATGCAAGTGTTTGTATCTGTGCATTTCCTACTTGATCATGCTAACCAGAACACATACGTAGTATTTTTTTCAAAATGCTGAAGAAATCCTTTCGGTGCGTACCCCCGAGATCGAAGTTCATGTATATGACGAATGTATATGGCATCATTTTGACGTTGAAAATTAGGGTGTTCTGCTGCCAGACGTTGGGAAAAATGTGACATTACAGTTAATTTTTGACAAAATTTTCAGCCTTGGATTTAACCAAATGAATCATGTAAAAAATCAGCAAAATTGTTATTTAGATTTTTTGTAGACAAACATTAATGAAGATTTTTGTGTGAATTCATGTTTGACACAACATGTTTGAAGGATCAAGGAAACGGATATTCGTGGCTGTTTAAATTTATACCTTCACAAACAAAACATCAATTTGACTAACTTCAAACGAAGTAATAATGAATAACCTTGTAGGTATCAAACAACATTTCAGGTATACAAACAAACACATAAACACACTCAAGAACTTCTCTACCCACCCCTATTTCGCATACCGCGGTACCAACAAACCTACTATAAATACTAGACCTACTGTGATGTTTCCTTCAAGTCGAGCACTCGACACTGAAGAAGTCTGTAAGTAGCAGACGAAATAGGCCTATCTGTCAAAAGATAAGCTCATAGTGGAATTAAATGGAATTTGCTCGCGATTACTAGCGAAAATTTAAAAAAGTGTTTCGAGGTTTAATTTTTTATTTTTTTTTAAAAGTGTTAAAATGATGTGTTAAATTTTAAATTCTCCTAGTTTCCTTTATTTGTTCATAACAATGCTCGACCCAACGACAATGTTTATGAGCAAATCTTTGCATACAACAAATCTAATTACGAGAACATACAAATTAAACTAAACTCAATCAACTAGCAATCGAAAGCTCTGTTGATGTCTTGTACAGGTGTTCATGTAAAATAATTGATGAGAACGTACCTCTTAACAGAAAATGACGCAGATATAACTCTAAGTATTCCATATGGTTCAACAGGAACATCATTAAATTGAAAATCGAATGCAAAAGGCTTATAAAATTTAAACAAAATAAAATACAAAATACAGTATCAATTTGCAAAATTGTCTGAAAATCTGTGATCAGCTTCATTTAGCAATCAATTACAAATTGGAAGAGTATTATTTGAGAACAGAAAACGAAATCAAATTATGTCCTAAACTGTTTTTCAAGTATGTCAGAACAAAATTAAAATCAAACAACTCCCCTTCAAAAATGTATCTTGATGACAAAAACGCTGTCTGGTTTTTCCTTGCAATTTACCCGACATTTTCAAACGATGATTGCGATCTAGATTATTTTTCATTCTTTCCTGCATCCGCATTAGAGCTAGTCAAGACATTCTTGCGGGCTTAAAAATCTTGATGCTGTGAAAAGTACGAGACCTGAAGGAATCCTTCCAGCATTTACGAAAAATCTTGCATTTGAATAAACTTCGCCATTATTTTGGTTATTCAATTTGTTACTTGATTCAGGTCAGTTCGCAAAAATTTGGAAAAACTCTTACTTAATACCTATTTATAAGTCAGGAAAAAAATCCGATATTCACAATTACCGTGGGATTGCTATTATGTCTAGCATCCCAAAGCTTTTTGAAACTATCGTCAATAGAAAATTGTTTAGCCAAGTAGAAAATGTTTCATGAAATTTGCAACAAATAACAAATTCACAGGTTTTTTTTCAATTTTGTTAAAATTCCTGAAATATTCATTGAACGCAATGAACAACGGCAACCATGTCGAAGCGCTGTTCACTGATTTTAACAAGGCCTTTGACCGTATTGGCATTCCTCTGTTATTCTACAAGTTAGTGAAAATAGGATTTCAGGATAAATTGCTTAAATGGATACAATCGTATTTAATAAATCGCCAACAGGTAGTCAGTTTTAATGGGAAAAAGTTACACCCTGTTCTTGTATTATATGGAGTTCCCAAAGGCTCACATCTAGGACCTCTACATTTTATCTTTTTTGTCAATGTTATTTCTTACATTCTTACGCAAGTCAGAATTCTCATCTATTCATGGGAAATAAGAATGATCAAGATCATGTACACAGATAAAAAGAAACATTGAATTTTCTGCGTTATCTAATGCACATAAAGTGAATGCTAGATTTGGCAGGAAATAATGGAATATTTCATTAAAATTTAAGCCAGATAACGCCTAAATCTAGCCTGTTGTATGTAGATTGCAAACATTGTTGTATGGCGCATGAAAGATTGCAAACCATTTCGTTGTTTACGCCTCCTTTGGCATGGAATTAAACGAGGGGAAATTGTACGCGCTTGTTAAAATTATTATTATTTTCTGTGTAACTTATAAAAACAAAATATTATTATTTGACATATGGTGCAAAAAAGCATACTAAAAATAAACGTTAAGAAATGTAACTTATTTCTAGGATTTTTTTTCAAAAAGGCAAATTTAACAATGAGAGGCTCTCTCATCTCTCGATCTCTTTATTTATTACAGCGCCAATACTAAACTTTTGAGGGATTCTTTAATACAGATAGAAACACAACAGTGCTGGCTACCATACTCTACAAATAGTTGAATGAAAAACGTAACGCTGAATGGAATATTAATGAAAGAGAAAGTAATCAAAGAGAGTCTCTCAATTGCAGATTCGCCCTAATGAAAAATAACCCTAGATTTACTCTCAGTAGAACATAGAATACACCACAAACTACAGTTTCTTTGGGAACTGAAATTGTAGACAAATGCGAGAGAGTCAAAGATTTAGGTGTTATTGTAGATTCTAAGCTTTATTTTATCGAGTATTTCGACACAATTTTCACAAAGGTTTCATTGAACGTTTTGGTCGAAACTTTCATGACCCATATACGATCAAAACGTTGTACGTTGCATATGTCAGGTCTATTCTAGAGTATTGTAGTGTCATATGGTCTCCTTACATGAAAACACACGAAGAATGATTATAATCAGTACAAAAACGGGTTCTCTTGTATGCTCTCCGTAAATAAGGCTGAACAACATTTGCACTTCCGTTTTACGAAGCACGATGTACGCTTATTGACATTCACACTCTAAAATAACGAAGAGAATTTGCCATGATCTCTTTTGTTAACGATATTCTATCGCATCGCATTTCCGACCCTAACTTATTATGTAGTCTAAATTTCTACACCCCCTCGCGGCATTGAAGGAATCGGAACTTGTTGGCATAAAATACCAATCGGATAAACTATGCGAAATTTGGACCAACTAATCGAATGATGTATCTCTATAATCTGCATTGTGAATCAATTGACTTATCAATGTCACGTAGTAACCTAAGACATTATTTTATTTCTAGGTGATCTTTAAGAAAATAGAACTAAGTGTGGATATGCAGTTTACGATCGGTTGACGAAAAAAAATAAATAACCGAAAGTTGACGCGACATACTATGAAAGTGTCGCAATAATTACTACTCACCCTTAGAATAAACATTTGAAAAAACATTCTTCTTGCCTACACATTGATTGATCTGCATTGTGTATTTTCATTTATACTTAACTGAATGGCCCAATGTTTCTTCAAAGTGTGTTGTTTAGAGTTTTGCAGGTGTCAGTGAAATTTAGGTTGAGATAGAAGAAAATGATCAAAGCGTACGCAAAAGGTTTGTTAACTCACATACAAAATCCTGCGTAGTCTGATCGCACTTTCTTAAAAATGTTAAATATACATCATTCAAATATCTCAAGGGTCCTTTAAAGGTTCCAGAAACGGGTTTGCCTTAAGTTTTGTCAAGTCACAAGGTTCTCTGTTTACCACAAGTGCACATGGCCTGCCAAATCAGGTTCTTAGAAGCGAATTTCGACCTTTTTTTTTCGTTTGAAACGGTCATCTATAGCCAGTTTGTCCTCAACTGTGAAATATTCCTGTTCCGGCAACTGCATAAAATTTGCGTTGGTGTGGATCTCATCATCAATAACGCAGCACCGGTATTTCGTTAGCAACTTCTTGTAGACTTTTTCGGCACGCGTGTTGGCAACACATTCCGCTGGCGTTCGACTCGATTTGGAGAGATTTGCACTTGTACGTCTTCTAAACGAATCGTTTCTTGGCCCTGTTATTGTCAGTGTGGAACTGAGTTTGCCCTAGGTCCGCCCTAACAGCTGTAACAATATTTTTCCAAAATGACGCTAACACCTTCTTGGCCGATTTCTGGACACGAACTCGCTTCGGAGCCGAAAGGTCTGGTTCACACCACTCGTTAACCTCTTGTTTTGATTCAGGATCATGGTGGTAGACGCAAGTTTTATCCATAGTGATGAATCAACGAAGAAAATACTTTTCATTCTTTCGAAATTGCTCCAAATTTTTCCCAGAATATCGCATTCAAACGTGTTTTTGTTGCATTGTTAGCAAATGTGTCTCCCTTTGTGCACACAGTTTTTTGAAACTCAAAACTTCAGCCAAAATATTCCATTTTGTTCCATGCGAGATGCCTTTGGTGTCAGCTATCGCACCCACAGTCGATCGATGATCTTCCAAAAGCATATCCTGTATTTTCGTTATGATTTCTGGTGTTGCTGCACTTTTTGGACGTCCTGGGCGTGGATCGTCTTCATCGCTTGTGCGGCCTAAACTCCAAAACTTATCGGTGAACGGTTGGAAATGAAGGAGAAGACTCCTTTAATACTTTCACAATCTTTGCATGGATATCAGGAGCCGATAAATTTTCCAAAACAAATAATTTCATCACTGCACGATGCACAGATTTTTCCATTGTTGAGAAATACATTGATATGTCAACCTTAAACGGCTTGTAAACATAGAATGAATTGACAAATCGAAATGAAATTTTGAGTACGTTCTTATGAAAGATGAAATATTAAAATGGCGTAGAAGTTTTGGTTTCTCTACTGTTCCATAGATCTCGCTTTTGAATTTTTTTTTTTTGACTAACCTAGTATGTAATCACTTACACGGGCATTCCAGTTTGTTAAAGGGGGCACCTCATTTAGAACTTTCAAATACTCGATTTTTTTTTATTTTTGCTGTAACGGTATATATACTATCTGAAAAAATAATCCCAAAGCTTCAAAGTGATACTGAGAATACTTTCGAAGTAATCCCCCGAAAAACCGGCACTCATGGACCAACGACATATGGACGCCAAAAATTTTAAAGCGCGTTTTCTCGGAACGTGTTCTTGAAAGTCGGTAATCATGATTGCGATCAAACCGCTGCACGTAGAAGGCTCACAGTACTTTCATTTTGCAGATTAAGGTAATCGTCAAGGATTTAATTTCTGACATTTTCAAAAACAAATTGTTTGAATAATTTTTCTGTCGTTTATAGCGAAAAGAAAGGGTAAAAATCCGACACTTGTAATTTTCTACAATTTTTTTTTTGAGGAATCTTAATGATTATAAACATTCGTGAAATTTCATCCTTGACCACAAACTTTACCTATATACTGAAACATGTTTTGTGTGTTCCAGATGAATACTTTAGGCGTCAATACCGCAAAAAAGTAATTTCCGGAGGGTTTCCACAAAATGCCTGCCATTGCCACCATTTGGTATATATTGTTTTAAAACAAAATTAAATAATTGAGTTTAAACATGTACTTTAATAAAATAATAAAAATCACTATGCTGTCGCATTGTTTTCTTTTTGAAGAAACAAAACCAACAAATGACCATTTTTCGAGGCTCTAAATGAGCTTGACGCTCTTTTAACTTTACTGACAGAATTGCAGAATTACAAAAAAAATTAACTTATTCCTTAAATAAAATAGTTGAAATCTTCCATGGAAAAAACCAAAATTTTCCAAATTGGTTCACAAAAATACTGAAAATTTTGCATTAAGAAAGTATTAATTTTTCATAAACAAATCTTAAATTAAAAAAAAAGTCAGAAAGCAATAAAATAAGAAAATTGAAAGCAAAACAATACATTGTCAATGAGTTTTCATTTTTATATTTTCACATTAAAATAAAAAATTAAATGTCAGGCTTGGTATATGTTAAGATCAGAAATTATTCATCCAATAGTATATTACATGACATATAAACTAGCTGCAAGTAAAGGAAATAAACGTTTGAAAATAGGACAACTCGATTTTAGAAATCTCATTTTTATACTGTTAAATTATCCCAGTACATTGAAGAAAGACTTAAATGAATTTAGCATTAAAATTCTCATTCAAACCTCTGCATAATGTTTTCATAGAAAATTGTTTGGAGGCTTTTAATAAATAAGTTTTTATATAAGTAAAAGAAACATTTTTCCATAAAAAAGTAACTCTTAGATTCTGTTTGGTTTCTTTTTTATAGACTTTTTTGTGCATAGTGAATCGATGCTACACACTTAGAAATGACTAAAATATTTACCTGCACTTAGTAATTCAGAAAAAGCACCAAAAAATGAAAAAAGTGCCACTAAATATCAAGGCCTGTGCCAACAAATAATGTGGATCAGCACTAAAAAATTAGGAATGAGCAATAAAGATGAGAAAAGATCTTCGGATAATCTAATTGGACCGGTAAATCTATCAAATAAAGCAACAGCTATTAGTATATGTGCAATTAAATATGACAGTATTTCCGCCAAATTATGTAATTTGAGCACTAAACCATTCGCATATGTCTTTAATTTTGTTGATTTTCCCATAAAAACAGTAAAATGAGCAATGGATAAATAAATATCCATTGCTCATTTTACTGTTTTTATGGGAAAATCCAACAAAATTAAAAGACATATGCGAATAGTTTAGTGCTCAAATTACATAATTTGGCGGAAATACTGCCATATTTAATTGCACATATACTAATAGCTGTTGCTTTATTTGACAGATTTACCGGTCACAATTAGATTATCTGAAGATCTTTTCTCATCTTTTATTACTCATTCCTAATTTTTTAATGCTGATCACACATTATTTGTTGGCACAGGCCTTAATAATTTAATGGCACTTTTTTCATTTTTTATTGCTCAAATCTCTCTTTTAATTGATGATTAATTATGCTGCCCTTAGAAATTATGAATTACACACGAGACGTAATTTATGTTTGTTAGAAGTCGGGGAACTTAAACAAAGATTTCGTGTAAAATTAGGCCTCCTGAAACTGACACATATGCGATTTGACGAAAGATAACACATTGAATTTATTTTCTGATCTCTTTCACCTTATTTTTTTCATTCTTATGTGCTGGAGGACGCTTGCATGTGTCGGTCTCAGGGGACAGAAATTTACATGACATTTTGGAAGTGTATACTTGCAAGTATACAAGTTTTACATTCCAAGTTAGCTTGGTCTGAAAAAGGTTTACAACAACAAAAACAGGCATAAATGATCTACTCGTTAGTTAGTTTCTAGCGTTATTGATTGCATAAAAACGAGCAGCAATTACTTTGAATAATTGAATAAAACAGGAGATTGTTAATTGTAACTATTTAGATGTAGTAAAATGCTTCAAAACAAACAGTTGCTTCAGACTTTTCGATCTAAATCTATCGAACTTCTAGCTCCAAAAGCCTTTCATAAGCAGTATTAGTGAACCCAATTGGTGTGTAACCCCAAGGTCATGAGTTAAAAACTCAACCCCGGACATGTCACAAAAAATACCATATAGGTCTGTAAATTTCGTTCACTCAGCTGTGAAGATCTCGGCCAAATATACAAAAAAAAAAAAATTATAGGTTGGTTCATTCGCAGATATATTAAAAACAAGATCGTCTTATTCTTATGAAGAGGAACATTCAAGCAACTTAGCCATAGAAACAAAAATTCTTTAGTGGTTCGCTCTATGCTGATCTTCTGAGTTAAGTAAGGGTGGGTATGAAAATATATGTTTTTTTAAATATAAATATTTTATTTGAAGCTTCCCAGAATAGAAAAACCTGTAAGTGGCCCTAACAGTATACTTAGTGTTGGTTCAAAACATTCAATAAACATGGTTGTTTTCCCAACGTAGTAAACCACCATCACACTTTGTGAGTGCCCCCAACATCATCCTTAGTTTTTGTTTAAGGGGTAAGGCCACTGTAAATTTTTTGAAAAATCGATTTTTTTTTATTGGCTTAAAAAATAGTTTAAACCCTCTAGAATAAGAAAAAAAAGGTCCTGTGCGAAAAAAATTCTCCTTTTTTTTAATTTTTCAGGGGAAATGCAAATAAAAAAAAAAAACTTTAAACGCGTTTTTCTCGAAACATCGTTTTTTAAAATGGCACGCAGCATAACTCGAACAATTTTCATTTTTTTACTTGAAATTTTAACCAGATGTGAACATTTACATTATCTTGAGAATGTCGATCGGAACTTTCAAGAACTTTATTTATTGATTTTTAATTAACAAAAAACTTGCCGTTTTTTTCGTCAAAAATTAATTTTTTTTTTCAAACGCACGCCAAATCCACAAAAATTGATATTTTTTAAAATCCGATCGACATTCTCTAGCTACAGCCCTCTAGATTAATAGTTTTTTTTTTGGTTCTAGACTCAAAAGTGCACCAGTGGTGCTGCGTGCCGCGGAGCCCTGGAAGCAAAACATGTCCCGGGAAGATAGCTGTGGAACCGCCATTTTGTTTTTTTTACTGTTAAAAAATTTGATAATAAAGGTTAATGTACGCCCGATAACACCATTAAAAGTTTTTTTTCAAATACCTTCAATTTCGGGAGCAAAAAATTGGTGAAAAAACCTTTTTTTTTGGGCCGTTACAGTGGCCTTACCCCTTAAATCTGTTGAAGCCAACTATCAGGCCCGGTTCAAAAATTGTAGTTGTAATCTCATAAATTGTTTGATTTCGCATTGATGTAAACACTACTACACTTTGTGAGGTGACCAAATAGCAACCTTACCGTTGGTTTAAATCAGTACTAATATTAAAATACCTTACAATCAACTATCTGAAAAATAATCTGGAAACTAAGATGAACAAGAACTCAGCGTATTGTTTTCCAAAACATACCCTGCTACCAACCCAAATGATTGATTCGATATTTCAGTGATTTCACGTGAACGTTCAAAAGAATTCTTGGCTTTTAATAAAACAAGTATTAAGATCATTATTATTAACGAGCCTGGATGTTTTATCTGAACATTGTTGTTAGAGGTACGATTGTACACTAACTGGCATAAAAAAAACCAGCTTTGCAAAATTTTACATTTGAATTGGTGAATAAGTATTTTTCAAACATAACTATATTTTTAATCGGTTGAAAAAACAGTCGAAACATAACAATATAGGTTGTTGAAAAAAAATTAAAAACAACTACGACCAGTAATTTCATCTCTTTTAGTATATCCCGTATTTTTTGTTCAGTGCATGTTGAGTACTATTGAGAAATGATTAAGTATTCAGTGTTGTTACAGTTCTCATTGTTTGTTTTGTTGGCAAACATTAAGCAAGTTTTGTTGAAATTTTTTGTTTCCGTTATTGTAATCCTGTAAAAAGTGAGAGTACTACTAAAAGCACGCCCTTTATCATTTAAAACCGGATTCATTGCAAAGAAAAGAAACTATTACTTTGATGTGCCACTTATATCTCAAATTAATAAAAAAAGCTTAAGAAAAGCTTCTAAGCTACATAGTAAAAGAAATCAATAAAAGTTTTACACTGGTATTCAATACTTTTATACGACGTAAAAAACGCAAAAGATGAAAGCCAATAAAACATTAAAAATACCTCTCCACACAAAATATATTACCACCAGCATGGGATTCAAACGCCTTGCACAGCTTGAAAAATAAAATGTATTTTCAGCGTTGTCTAAGTAATGCACATAAAGGAACAGCTTGAAAAAAAAATTTTTTTTTGTCTAATGCACATACAGGAAACGCTAGATTTGACAGAAATTGATGGGATATTTTGTGTACATTCAAGCCAAATAGCGCCTGAATCTAGTCTGTCATATGAAAAATTGCGAACATTGTTGTATGGCGCATGCAAGATTGCATACTTTTTCATTGTTTACAAGTCCTTTGGCTTGACATTAAACGAGGGGAAATTTTACGCGCCAGTTAAAATTCATTATTTTTTTCTGTATGGCGCGATAGTTCTGCTACAATGTATTATTGCTGAAAACTCTAAATAACGATTATGTGCTGCTCTTTGGTAGTATTATCATACTTTTTTATCATATATCCGTGGTTCTGTCAAAATCCATGTTCTGAAAAATTCCTTGGTTGGTGTGAAGTAATTTCAGAAGTATTTTCAACTGTTTATAAAGCCTTCTTTTGTCCCTGTTTTACAAATGTATGAGATAATGTTCTTGAAATTTTGTTCCGGAAAAGTATTTTCAACACAAACGTTTGTCTGAATTGAGTGATTTGGTTTGTCTTCAAATAAAACACGAGTGTTCCAAACCGATCAAAATTTGGCCTGCTTAGCAAAAATTTTATAATACATTTATAAAACAAAATATCATCAAAGCTTCTGAAAAAAATAAAAAATGTGTTATGTTTTGGGCTCCACCCATTGTCACAAATTGTATGGATCTTACCAGTTTCCAAAACCGCCTCTTCTTTCTAGAAGCACGACGCACATAACGGATGTTCCCTCATTTGTAAAAAAAAATACAACATGATGGACAAGAGCGAATTCAAGTGGCTCAAAATCAACATGCTGAATACTTTAAATTTTCTTAAGTTTCCTTCAGGGAAGTTCACGGATTTAATATCGAATTTGAACCATACTGGTTCATGTGCCGAAACGAGTCGCGCTAAACCACTACGATCATTCGATCGAGGTTAAATCAACTTTTTTTTCATCTTTCATTCATAGACCTATCGGAAACTGGTACCGGACCATTATCTTTGTCCCATTTCGCCTCAGTTTTTTTTTTCATCTCTTTCGCTTATGGTTTTTTCATGAACGCATCTCACTCTGCGCTACGCAATGCAGGACGCCACCTGGTGTACAGTTCCAAGTTCAACTATTGGATCAAGTTGTGACAAGGAGAAATTTGTTCGAATCTTCGCACTCGTAACCAGTAGCGATTCCAATTAGAGTAAATTCGAGCTTATGCATATTGATGATTGCCTGCTTTTACATTTGATTTAAAGGTTTGAAGCCCTGAATAGCGAGCGAATAGTAGCGAGGGAATGGAGAGATCCAGAAAATTTGAATAAAACATCAATTTTCAGCCGCATCTTTTTCGGGCTATTATCATTTCTTCTTTTCACTGTTCGATCGCGTTGATCCGTATGTGTTAGTGCATGTGTTGAAAAGTAGTAATGATACAAAACGAAAGGAAAATCTGACCTATATTTAGCTTTTTTTGCATTCATATCTTATGTTTTTTTTCTGGTTTTGCTCCTCCTTGACTAGAGCTGAATTGCCCAAGCAGATTGCTATGCGGTGTTCGAATCTTTGAAGTTTGAATTGAGGCCGTTTGACCACCGTTTGGGGTATGATTAGAATCGGTTAGTTGTACAGTATAATGGGATGAATTTATGTCGTGAGGTTCCAGACATGAACCATTCACCAAACTGCTTATTTGACCACCACGCCATGGAAATTCCCCTTTTGCAGAGTGCACACGCTTCCACATACCATGGTACACATAGTGGCTACTCGTAGCGATGACCCCAATAGAAGGTATGACTACTCTTTCTTCAGTGACACCATTTCGTTCAAATCTCATGACTATGAATAATGGTCAGATAAAGTCCGACCAACTTCAATCATATTCAACTTACATATCGCAAGTGCTCCAGCCATGGCTATAAATCCTCCTCTAGACAGCATCTTAACGGTTTTGTACCACTCCGTCCTACTCTAGTTCTTCTTAAACCAGACAGACACACAAACCGAACTTCACTTCACTTGGACAAGCACCTCCACGTCCCAAAAAAAGAGCACCACTATCACTTTCCGATGTGTCGGTCACACACTCCAACTTTCACGTCGTTATTTCAAATATTCTGCGCTAGAAAATCCAGAATCTCACTTTCAATCGAAACCTCGGTGTCGTTGGCCCTTCTGGCCATAAAGCACACCCGCTCTCCACGCCTAAATCTCACCCAGTCACTCTCCCCTGGGCATGTGCCACAATTTGTCACGCACTAGTTTCCTATACTGTGCCGAGCGAGAAACCCATTAGAAGACCATCCAGAGCCACCGTGCGCCTTGATGGGGCCTTCAAGTCCCGTTCGAATTCCGTCCGTTTCGCGCGCCACTCCAACATGCAATACTCTGCTTATTCTTCTTCTATTTCTTCTCACTCAATCGCGCAGCCCTAGTCCAACAAGGGGGGGTCCCAAATGCCAAGAGAAGATCCGCACCGTTCGAAAGCTCACAACAGACTAAATCCAACCGCTGGGTTGCGGGAAAATATGTACACTCCGACGGACCGCAGCAGACCGATCATTCGGGTTATGTCGAGAAAAAAAGCTCCGATCTTTGACGAGCGAACGAACGATCGCAGCGGAATGTTGGGCTCTGGATGCTGTGGCAGCAGACTGCCGATCACGATGGGGTTCGTCGCTTGTTCTAACTAGGAGACTGTTCTAGCATAGGAAGGCGAAGCATGATCAATCAAGAAAAGGCACTTGATCGTGACCTTATCCACAAATATTGCTTCGAAATCGGATGGGTTATGATTGCGGAAAAGTTGACTCGGCGGATAGGTTTTGGGATGCGATGGGATGCGGTGGGATGGAAGGGGTAAAAAACAACAACAATCGATTCTATTTTTTGCACAATTAATGTTGGATATGAAGATGACCGTGACAGTTCCGCTACAGTCGGGGATGATATCATGTAAGTTTGGCGAAGATTTATTGTGACAGGTTTATCTGTGCACTCACTTTGAGGCAAAAACAGCGCTGGAAAGAGGATGGCAGAAATAATTAAGAAATCCAATTTAGATGGAAAAGTTTGGGCACAACTGCCAAAATGAACGTATGTGTGTGTGTATGTTTTTATTAAACATAAATAACCAGTTATTACGAATTGAGCTTCATATTAGGGAATTGTTTGAGCGGTTGAGCTGAGTGGTGTTCAAAAATGATTATTTTAAAATAGCTTCAAATGAAAATTGGGTTATGTTTCAAACAATTAGCAGGTGGAAAGATTTTCAAACTGCTCGTAACATAAATAATGCAATCAATTCAAATAGTAAGTGTTTATTTTTCGTGTGAATACTATTAAACTTTTGAACCTCATGCGAGTCGTCTCACTACAGACGAAACGCAGAATAAATTTGATTCTAGTGTTCAGCAACCGACACTTCACAACGGAGTATGTTATAATAGATTTATTATGATTGTTTTTACAAAACGACAAAACTGGAAGATGTTAAACATGAACAAAATGAAATCTTGAGAGCCGATGCAAGACAAAGATCAATGGACAGAAAAGAGGAAGTGAAAAACTGAAACTTGAGATTAAATAGATAGAAATTAAATTGAAGTAACGAGAGTTATAATTGAAGGAGTCATCAATGGAATAAGGTGTTCCGGTAGTGCGTAAGCAAGACTGGTTCGATGGGAAATACAGCATCTCCTGAAAATATTTATTACATAATAAACTTTAAATAATACCTGACATAATTATCGAATACATGAGCTACGAATTTTACGCACATACTTAGAACTCGTCACTTGAAGTCATTTTAGGTAAATTTATGAACGTATCAGATGTTCTAGAATTGTTTTCCAAGAAGTACTGAGATCTTTCCAGAAGCTGTGTGCATGTTTTTCAAACAATGCAAACTTATATCAGCATGAATTCTAGAGGGTTTGAGCTGGAATACCTATAACTAAAAATGAGAAGAAAAATTAGTATTTTCCATTTAATTCCAACTACCTTTGCTTATCTTGACAGATATGCGTATTTCGTCTACAATGTGCAGACTTCTTCAATGTCTCGTACTAATAATACAAGTTGAGTTATTGGTACGAGACACTGAAGAAGTCTGCATGTAGACGGAATACGATGCATCTGTCAAGAAAAGCAGAGGTAGTTGGAATTCAATGGAAAATACTAATTTTCTTCTCATTTCTAGTTATATCAGCATGTTGAAAGTTATAGAAAATTTCCGATAGATGTACTTAGGATTATACGGAAGATTCACGAAAATGTAGAAATTTAAGCACAATATTCATTAGTATCTCATATACATACAGCCAATGCTGTGGTCTTACGAGAAGGATCTGTGAAAACTTTTCATAAATTTTGTTAGCATGTCATATTTTCTACAAAATTTTAGTATTTTTATAATGCTACCAAGAATTTCTGTAAGCATGTTGAAAATCCTGGAAATTTCTTAGAAAATTTAGGGAATTCCCTAGAGATTCAGAGAGTAATTTGCAGGAGGAATTCTTCAAGGTGCTGAAAGAGACATTCCAGAAGATCAGAAAAAGAATTCATCAAAAAAAAACCTTCTCTGAATGTCAGGAAGGCGTTTCACTGAAGTAAGAGGGCAACTTCTTAGTAGTTCATACTTTCCACAAGGTCATACTTTCCAAAAGTTCAAGAATAAATTTCTGAAAAGTTTAGGATGAAACTAACCTAGGGTGTTCCGATCAAAATTTGATTAAACAGTAATGTGAAGAAAAAGAATTTGACTTATTAATAAAAGCTTTGATCGACTCATCAAAGCTTTTATTAATCAGTCGCATTCTTTTTCTTTTTTAAGTTCAGTTAATACAGAATACAGGAGAAATATTCAGCTAAGCTTCCCTTTTTTACCGAATGCGAATTGCCGGGTCTATCGTTTAACACCTGCCATTAGATTTTGTACAGTCTCCTTGCTCATTTTATTCGCCGCAGAACGCCAGTTTACCTTAAACTGTTTGTCGCTCACAACAGCTTTTTGAGTCTTCTTAAAGTTCCGCTTGACGATGGCCCAATATTGTTCGATTGTGCGGAGCTCTGGCGTGTTGGGAGGGTTCTTGTCCTTGGGCACCGCTTGTACGTTGTTTGCAGCATACCACTCCATGGCCTTTTTCCGTAATGGCTAGATGCCAAATCCGGCTAAAACAGAACTGAACAATTGTGTCGCTTTAGGGAAGGCAGTAGACGTTTTGGTAGGCACTCGCTCACATAAATTTCCTGGTTGACGGTTCCAGTAGCAATTTAAACGTTGCTTCTCATGTCACAGGTACAGATGGCCTGCCACACCAGATATTTTTTCGTGAACTTTGACAGTTTAATGAGCCTGAAAATATCTACCACCTTTCTCCGCTCGGTTGCCATATAAAATTCCTGTCTAAGAAGCTGTTTAAAGTCTGCCTTGACGTAAGTATCATCGTCCTGTACCACGCAATTAAACTTCGACAGCATCGTCGTGCACAACTTTCGCGATCATGCTTTGGCCAACGTGTTTTGTTTATCATCGCGGTTTGGAGTCACAACTTTCTTGTAAGTCGACAGTCCAGCTCGTTTTTTTAATCTCTATCTACGGTTGAAGGTGCCACTCCTAGCTTCTGTGCGACATCTCGGACGGAGAGTTGCTGTTCTAGCATAGGAAGGCGATGAGAGTTGCTGTGGCCTTCGGCTTTCGACAAACTTTCAACGAACACTTTAAATACGTTGGTAACAGTTGACTTGGCCGCATTCAACTATTTCGCCAACCTGGCGTTATAGTAGTTTGGATTTTCGCCATGCTCGTGCAAAATTTTGATGCGTTGCTTCTCTTCCTTTTGCGAAATTTTGATAACTGAAGTGCTAATCTCAAAATCAAAATAGAGGCACGATGCTACACGCACACGTCTTTTAAATGAGGGGTGTGCAAAAATTGTTAATGCACGATGAAAGGAAATGCGTCAAGTTTAAGTCGACCAAATTTTGATCGAAACACCCTTTAGTTTCGAAGATGTTTTGAAAGGATTTTTCTCGATGTTCAGAATAGAACTCATAAGAAGTTCCAAAAAATATTTCCCTTCTCAGACCTCTCAGAAAGTCTGTAAGAAAGTATTCCGAACTTAAGGAGTGAATTTCCAAAAAAATCAGGACTGACTACTCAAAAGTTTATGACAAAACCTACCAAAAGTTCAGTAGGGATCTTTCCAAAGTTCAGAAAATTCTCGAACAATTCAAAACAATAATCCTCAATTAAGAAAAACTTACGACTTAGGGTATTTTACGAGAAGATCACAAAACTTGGAGATAAAGTAAATGAAAAGAGATCAATTACCGTCCACATTTTAATAAATACCTTTCTCCGAACAACTTTCAGTCTTTGAAACAGATTTCCAATGAGGATTCAGAATAAAAAAGCATCAATGTCATTTACAAAACAAAAGTGAAAATTGTAAATACTTATCCAGCGAATGTCAAAAATGAGAACTATGGTGATGGAAGTTCTAAATTATCGCATGGTGTAATATTTCAATGACTTTTTGAAATCTTTCGACATTACAGTTGACAGTCGAGCTCCGTTGCTGACTCGATCATATTCAGTAGGCGTCTGTAATGTGCAATTTTGCTTGACTCGACAGTGACAAGTGTCGAGTCGTGTTGCTCGACTTGACTTCTATAATTCAGTTGAACAATGCATTAGATTCTAAGTAACATTGATAGATTTACTTCGTCGGCATTTTCTTTCGTTAATAGTTTTTCTATTAAACGATTTGGTGATTTTTTGACGTCTTGGATCCTTAACTACACTTCATATTACCGTGTGTTGAAAATACATAAACATGTATTTACGGTGCCGCAGAGTCTCTCATTGTTGCTTAGGACATAATGCAATGTTCAACTTAAATTGACCCCGTAATCTTGCCCAACCAAATTTACGAAGAGCATATAACAATAATTGGTTTTGTATTGATTGTATTTGTATTCAAAAGTAATTAAAAAACATGACCAAACTATGGTTCAATATTTTAATATAAACCTCACACATGAAATATATAGTATTTGTATAAAATAGGAGTCATGGAAATTATAACTTAATCACTACACATAGGCATGCAGCCTTGATGATGATTGCATCATAATGATTTGCGAATGTTAGTTTTGTACCTATAATAACGCCTAAATCCCTTACTTTTTCACACTTTTCGTACCTGTAATGAACGCCGAGTTTGACGAGCGATGTATTTCATATTTTGACTTTTATTTGGCACACCCGACCAAAAAGGTGCAACAAAATTATTTCAAGTTTTGTTATTCAGTTACGCTTTTTTCATAACAGAGGTTGTTAGAATTTAGATCGCGGATGTTGTTAAAATAACTGAAATTCTAACAAACGATCCTCTAGAGATAACAAAATTAAAGCAAACTATGATATACATATAACATAAACAAAACAAACTTTGTAACAATTTTGTTACGATGTAGCAAAATCATATCAGCTAGTGTTAAAATTAATTTACTTTCTTCACGCAGCTTGTGCCTCCCTGGGCATTATATCATCATTTTTTATAAGTATGTTTTACAATTATCTAGATGAAAATGTTTTAAACAAATTTATATTATAATCAGTTAGTCGTAACAAGGTTTGTTATGATTTTGTAATTTTTTTGTTATACGCTTCTGGTCGGGCAGTCAAAGTAGACTGCACCTCGGTGAAAGACAATTACCAGACAAACACTATGGACAAGTGCACCTTGGCATTGTTCAGTGTGCAAGAAAACGATAAAGCTCGTTGCATTCACGCTGGTCTCTCCTCCAAGAAAACTCCTCCACATGATCTCTCATCGTGCCCGGCGTACAAACAACGCGGGGAAAAATTGAAACGTTTTCTTAAACAACGTTCAAGGCAATCTTTTCCAAAAAACAACCTAAGAAGGCCTCGCCATCACTCGCTGCTAATACAAATCCCTTTGCTCCTCTGTCAGATGACAAGCCTGATTCTGACATGGTTTAGGAGGGAACATCTTTGAGTTTTCCGGTTGGTGCTTCATGGAAGCGAAGATGCATCCAACCACGGAAAGTAGCTGCACAGTAGCTTCAAATACGATTACCTAATTCAACGAGTGGCTGGAAAAAGGAAAATCCGAATCCTCCTGGTTTTCATAGTACCAACTACATACAGGACTTCCCAGCCCTCCCGGGTACATCCAAAACCCCAGAGTTACCTTGATTTTAAGAACAGAAGCCGCATCGTTATTAAGGCTGTTCGTATTTGATAGTAGTGTGGAAGGTATCTTCACGAACCTTGAAATTTCTGTTCCTCTTCAAAGCACTATTATAGCAATGCGTCCCACTGAGAAAACTTTTTGAAGCAATTAACATTAAAGTGGCTGCTCCTTGCAGCTATTATTTCCTTTGATGGATAATTTTCCTTAAGAGGTCGGAGATTTGATCACTGTTCTGCAGTGGAATTGTCGAAGTCTTGTTTCTTAATTGGAATTTTTCAAATGTTTAGCTCACAATACCGGTTGTGATGTATTTGCTCTTTGCAAAACATGGCTCAATCCGAAATCAATCTTCCGTTTCATGATTTTAATATTATTCGTCTTGATCGGGAGGATTTGCGTGGAGGAGGAGAACAATTGGGAATGAAAAAGAGAGTGTTCTCAAATTGCAGTTATTTAAGTGCATTGTTTTGCATTGGTTCTGTGTACATTCCTCCTAGAGCATCCATTAACCGAAAACAAGTTTCAGGTATTTGTTCGGTAATTCCTACTCCACGGTTGATCATGGGAGATTTTAACTCTCATAGTACAAACTGGGGAGAACTGCATGATGACAACCGTTCTTCTTTGATATATGACGTCTGTGACAACTTCAATATGACGGTTCTCAACAATGGAGAAGCTACACGCTTGGTTAGACTTCACAGTTTGCTCGAATTCATTATCGTTGGACATGGAATGTGATCTAGGATCTCCACGGTAGTGATCATTTGCCTTTTAAAATTTCGATTGCCACCTGGTTCAATTTGTTGGAATCCATCAACGTCGTGTATGATCTAACTCGAAATATCGATTGGGTAAAGTTCAAGACAGCAATAGATGAAGCCGTCACGATGGTAGAAGGGCTTCCACCGCTGGAGGAATGTAACTTCCTCTCTTACCTTGATTTTTCCCTAGACGTAGAATACCTCAGCACTTCGAGGAATACCTGACACTCGAACGCGAAGCTAAGAGCCTCGTCAAGGCCACGAAACGCGGATTCTGGTGACAATTCGTGGACTGGTTATCGTGTAAAACGTGAACACTGTATGGAATACGGCACTGAGTTGCGTAACCGAACTTTAAACAATGAGAGTGAGGAGTATTCGGACCAATGGATCCTCAATTTGGCGTGAAAAAAATATCCAGATTCTGTGCCGGCACGGATGATTCCTCGCGAAACCACGAATTCGATGGATGAGATCAGCCAATCCTTTCCAATGGTAGAACTCTTTCTCGCACTCCTTTAGTGTCAAATTCAACATGTTTGAAAACCTCCCAAACGTCGCTAAGAGGCGCAAGTTGCACGTGTTAAATCAGTTTCTGGAACTGAACATTGTACCGGATGATTGGAGACGGGTGCCATTCAAAAACCCGCGACCGGCCACAACTCCTATCGACCCATCGCGATGTTATCTTATATTTGAAATAGGTATGTTGGAGAAAATGATCCTTTTCCGTCTGAACAAATGGGTTGATACAAACAACCTGCTGTCAGATACTCAATCTGGTTTCCGTAGGGGAAAGGGAACGAACGACTATCTCGCGTTGCTTTCCACGGATATTCAGTTAACTTTTGCTTAAAAAAAAGAGCAAATGGCTTCTGCATTCTTGGATATCAAGGGGACTTTTGAGTCAGTATCTGTCGAAGTTCTTTTAGATAAACTTCAAACTTGTGGCTTTTCACCAGTAATGAATAATTTTTTGTACAATTTGCTGTCTCAAAAACATATGAGCTCTCATGGAAACTGCACAGCTTCCCGATATAGCTACATGGGTGTCCCCAGGGATCCTGTTTAAGCCCCTTTTATATCAAAGTCATTGATGTTTGTCTAAGTGACTGTCTAAGTGGTGTCTGTCCAGAGCCCAATGGGGCCGATATGCAAGAACTCTTACAGGATACCTTAGAAAATTTGTCTACGTGGGCTCTCGAGCTAGGTATCGAATTCTCTACGAAGAAAACTGAGTTGGTAGTTTTTGCTAGGCAGCATAACCCTGCACAACCGAAGGTTCAAATTTGGGGTACACCAGTAATTCATTCTGAGTCATTCAAATATCTAGGGGTCTGGTTCGATTTTAAGTGCTCAAAGAGATCCCATATTGAGAACCTGAAGGTAAAATGCCAGCAAAGGATCAACTTTTTATGAGCAATTACTGAAATCTGGTGGGTAGTACATCCGAAAGATCTTCTAACGTTGTACCGGACAATGATTTTGTCAGTTATAGAATACGGTAGTTTTTGTTTTCGGATGACGGCTCGGTTGCACATAATCAAATTGGAACGTATTCAGTACAGGTATACCTCGATAGTACGTACATCAACGTTCACATTTCAAATCGCAATCGCACAAAAACCACTGATTAAATCCGCAATCTCATATAACTCTTAGAAAGATCAGCTTCTGTTCTTTCTTTTGATTGTTTTAGATTCCAGATACAATCAGTAGTTTTTATGCAATTTTGATTTGAAGTGAGATAGTTGATGTATGTATTAGGTCGTGGATATTCAGTATATTTTGTAGTGATCATTTGATTGCTTACCTTAAGTTAGATACTTCCATTAATTACGTCACGCAAAAATTGACATTTTACATAACCGCCCCAAGGGGGGGGGGCCTTGTCACGTTTTTTGTATGGATCTTCAAATTATTTTGTATGGATCGTCACGTTTCCTCAAGACAAGAAACATTTTACAACGTGCTGCATTTGGGTATATCAAGGCAATGATCTCCTGTCCCATCTTCAAGTGATCATTACAAGCTGTCAATTTGGTTCAGGCACTTTTGAACGGTGATGGGGCAGCCGATTCACTCATGAAATCTGCCGCGACTAACTCGACAGAACGCACATTATTCTCGAAAACGAATTGACGGGTACAAGAAGAAGGGGCCGGCAACGAGAAAGGTGGATCGATCAAGTAGAAGGCGACCTGCGGACCCTCCGTGGACAGCGCGGCTGGCGAGATACAGCCATGGGCCGAATACAATGGAGATAACTTCTGTGTACGGCAGAGGTCACACCGGCCTTGGTCTGATTGGTGAGGTGAAGTCCTTTAATTAAAATGTTAACCTACTAACACGGGATCAATGTTTCATTTCCACGAATAGGCTTAGTTCTATAGAGGCTATTTTCTTCCTTAAGGCCAGTGAAGCACACCTCTTGACCGTAGCGAGCCCCTTCCCATTATTCTATTCCG